>APFE030898367.1:0-10296 GCA_000404065.3 Pinus taeda
TCACATATAATCATCACACGAGCTGGTCACTTATGTACATTCACAATCATCAAAAAGATCTATGCATAGTAAAACTAATTTGGATTGATACTGATGCGCATGTCTGCAAATCTATTACTGGAGTGATGGTTAATGAGTGTTTGGGAGGTACGAAAAACTGACATGAGAGGACGGGAATGGTGACTCATTAACGGACTTGACCCTTTTAGAAATATTCGCTGCAAAACGCACGAATCTGCGATTTCGCAGCGCGTTTAGTTTTGAATTGTCATAATGCGCTGCGAAACGGCTTGATGGTGACGCTGCAAAATGGTTAAACAATGATTATGTAGTGAAACTGACCAATAAGAGACTGCGCTACGAAATTGCGGAAAGGGTCGGTGACATGGATTAGACAAGACATGTCTTATGAAAGTATGATGGTGGAGGATGACTGATAGGATTAGAGTATGCTTTACATCAAACATCTTTAAAGTTTCAACCCTAAGTAAGAAACATAGACTAAAAACAATTTAACACCAATTTTAGGCATTGGACTTGGGCAAAGGGTTATATACAAATGTTTACAGTTCTAAGTGATAACACCCTCTACAAAAAAAAATTACTAATTGTTCTTTTCTCTTTTTTTATCCACATTATATTTATATTCTCCACTTTTCTTATCTTACATTCATATGACCACACTCATATGACTTTAATTAGATACTTTGTACATACATAATTATATTCCATGTTAAAAATAAAGCATTATAAATACTATAAACTTTCTTTTGAACCCAAGCCATTTACAATCTATCCAACTTTCTTATTAAAAATTTTCAAAATTTAGATAACAAAGATTTAGATAAACATCATAAGAATAATTAAAACTTAACAATTAAGATAAGATTTAGAGAAAAAAACACTAATAACTAAAATATATATATTGGTATAATACATTTTTCTTTATTTTATTTATTTAATTAAATTAAATTATTTTTATTTTGAATTAATAATAAATATATGACTATAAAACATTTAATATAGATTTAATATTTTATATATTGAGTTGTGTATTATTAAATATGAATAATTTTAAATCCCATCACATACACTTCAATAGCAATACATCATGGTGCTTATTGCCAACTTCTTTGTATTTTCTCCACTTTCTATGTTTCACCTTTACGTTGATATATCCCCACTTACAGTCATATCATTGAACCTTACATTGATATTTCCCCACTTACAGCTATGTCATGGATTTAATTGGACTCTAGATGGAGTTCCTTTTTCCCACAGAATCATGTTCCAAGTAGATAAATAAAGCATTGTAAACATTAACTAGAAAAACAAAGCATGGTAACCACAGCATTATCGTGAATCCCAGGCCAATTATACAATCTATCCGTCTTTATTATAAAAGAACAGGGTGCGATATGAATTAAGTGAAAGAAAAATTGAGCACAGGAGCACAAGTTTTTGCCTCTCACAGGTTGGGAGAATGATTTGTGCAACTTTGCAATTGAAGTTTGTGAGTAGAGGGGGAAAGGTTTATGTTTCTACAACTTTGCAATTGAAGTTTGTAATTATAATATCTATTGAGAGAAGGATCCACTAGTGAATATTGGGAGTTTTGTGTTTATCATACGTTGGGAGATTTGTTTGTGCAGCTTTGCA
The DNA here is from genome assembly GCA_000404065.3 of Pinus taeda. Classification (NCBI taxonomy): domain Eukaryota; kingdom Viridiplantae; phylum Streptophyta; class Pinopsida; order Pinales; family Pinaceae; genus Pinus; species Pinus taeda. The sequence goes on from APFE030898367.1 coordinate 1,660, forward strand.
ATTGTAATCACAATTTTGGAGAAGGGGCAGATCGTCTGTTTATCAGAGGTAAGGTATTGTATTTTGAAATGGTTATCTTCACATATTGGCAGGGAAGTATATACATGATGATGCAGTTGTTAATGATGAATCTGGTTGTTCGGTTGGGGTGGTTCTCTGCAATTGCTTTAGCACAACTGGAATTAAGTAAAACAGTCACAGGAACTGTTAATTTGACTAATGTGGGAATTGCTTGCTTAGGCAATCTAGATCTTTTTTTTCACAAGTTTGGTGAAAGAAAGGCTTTATTTGGAGATTGCCGCGAGGGATACTCTCACGATCATAACAGGCCCCAAACTAGAGCACATTAATGAGTTTGGACTACAACCATACATGGTGGGAAAAGAAAATATCGAGATGCTTCTGATGTAATGCTCTCAAACCATACGTCCAACTCTTCTATTAGGGAATTCATGAAATATATCTGCAATGCCCATGATGTGTACTCCATCTTACTCAATTGTCCTTTAAAGTCTGCACCATTTGCACCAGTCACTGGAGAGATCTGCAAATGCAACTGTGAATCTTTGTCTGGCAATGCAGAGATTATTGCTGAATGTAGCTGCATTGTATTCCGGACAGTGGAAGATATCACAAGCATGCTCGATGGTAGGATGCCCGAAACCCTAGAGCCATTGTCTGATTCCCTTTGCCTACTTCCTTCTCTGCAGTGCCAGAAAACAGGCTGCCATGGCTGCAACCAAAACGTGTTGGGTGAGAGAACTGAGAATGAGCCGAGAATGCCATTGCCAGAGGGTGATTCCATGGTGAAATCCCCTGTTGCAATTTATGAGGCTCTTGATTTTAAATTGGCATCACCCATCCAAGAAAAGTTGTTGTATACCTCCCCTCCATGCGGCCGCCTCTCTGCTCTGCACATCTTCCATGGATTCCAGGATTCAATGACTATAATTAGAAAATCCATGAAGCCATAATAATTAACTGTATGCATAAGGTGTAATATTATAGAGCAGTGCATAGGTAGCAGTAAGAGATGTCCAGAGAGCAGCTATTGGAATCTGGTGGCGTTGAGCGATCTCTACTGCGCATGCGTCTGCTACCAAGCAGACACTTGCATCATTATCTTCCTCTTTGATTTGGTCAATGAGGTTGTCGAGAAATGGGACAATCACGTTTTCTGTAACATCACAGAGCTTGGCAATGTCAGTGGGAGGAAGGCCATCCCGGACGACCTCAAACTGTTCTTGTCAGCCTCTGCTATCCGAGAGTGGCTGTATTCTGTACTGTTTACAAAACTGATAAGGAATCCCTTCTCCGCAAGCTTCAAGGCCACTTGCGTAATGGGATTTATGTGGCCTTGAGAAAGAAAAGGAACGAAAACTTCACGGTGTCTGCAACTCATATTCATCGTCGATTTGGTATATTCTTTTTAGAACGACAAATCTGCCACAGTGTTTGTGGAAGAACCTCATAATATAACGTTTTTTTGGCGTAACCAAATAACACACGAGAAGAAAAAGATATGGTTTATCCAGCTTAAAGAGATAGACAGATTTGTGTGTCATTGTCTTGGGTTCAGGAGTATAGTAACAGTCCCACCAATTCAATTTCAGGTCTCCAAAGTGGCAAACAGCAGATCTTACAAACTCTAATTTAAATATTAAAAAAAATAAAAATAGATATATCAAACCCATGATAACCCAATGCAAAAGAGAGACTACGCAGGTATGTGAGATGGCGACAGAGTCCAAGCCACAAAAAAACTACAAATGTATGTCAAACCAGCTGTGAGATTGTGCACCAGATTGATATTTTTTTTTCAATACTAAGCTCTACATAGATTGGGGTTACCTGATGGAGATGAAACCCTACATAAACGAATAAGTTTATAACTCATAGGTCTATAGATTGATATCTAACAAAGCATTTGACATTACACTAAAACTTGGAATTAGATTAATATATTAAAGTCCATCTTCTTGGCAACAGAGGAAAAGACTATAATATAGATTATACTCTTTTGATAAGAGGCAAAGACTCAATTAAACACTTTTGATAACTGCTATAAAATCAAACTGGAGTAGTGATCAATTCTCAATATTCTTTAAAGAACGGACTCAATTAAACACTTTTGATAACTGCTATAAAATCAAACTGGAGTAGTGATCAATTCTCAGTATTCTTTAAAGAACGGAGCATTGAAATTAAAGAACGGAGCTTTGAAATTAATCTGGGTAGTTTCTCTATTAAAGAATGTGTTTTTGCAAAGATCACAATTACCCAATATCTTTAGCAATTTGCCTCAAACTCGAACAAACAGTAACCCATATTCAATGCCTCTTAATTACAGAATCTTTAAATTGTTTTTGGTAGTTAGTCAGACCAATTGCATTATAAATTGATCATTAACCAATACATGAAGCTTTAAAATTGATCTTGGTAATTAATCAGCTCAATTGCAGTGATCATTAAACAATACACCAATGCATTAATTTATCAAATCACCCAATTCTTCAGACAGCTTGTTTACTCCGCAAAGGATCATTTTCAGTGCTCGCAAATAAGCAAATTGTGGAGCAGCAGGTAATCACTGGGAGAGATTTCCAGGACAAGGAAATGAAACTTTCCGTCTAATTCCATATGTTCGAGATTAAAAGGCATATGCAGATAATGCAATTTACAAGTGAAAATCATAATCAAATTATCAAACCTAATAAAACATTGCCCTATATGGATTCAAATTGATCAAGAAAATGAAGTAGAAGAAAAAGGGACTACATATGTGAAGCAAACTTGCCTCCTTAAGTAGATTTCAGTCCTGGGTTTGTAACCTAAATTGACAAAAATACCAAAGGTTCATAATCAAATCCGTTAACTCACGACTTTATCTCAAGTATATCAATTCCTTTACGTTGTAAAAACTCATATCACAACTCCCTAGCTTTGAAAAGGAAGAAAGGAAACTGCAATTTGAAAAATACAACTCAAATATTTGATTGCATGTTCCTTCCACTTTTGTTAAGTTTCCAAGTCCAAGAATTCTCAATGAGTTACACACTCTACTACAATGGATCGCTATTTTCACTCAACAAATACGTTGGATCTTACTCAACAAATACGTTGGATCTTATGAATTTTAACTGCATGTCATTATCAAATTAATTGAGTCAAAAATATGATATACATCGCATGAAACAGATCTATGCTTAAAAAAGGTCTCAACATATTAACATATTATGAAACAGATCTATGCTTAAAAGGGTCTCAACATAACTTGAATTTGTCAATTTGAATCTCCTCTGCTTTCTTTTCCTTTCCTTTCCTTTTGATAACCTATTTTCACAGATCTTTGCACTAATATTAGCAGCAAACTTGACTTGCACTCATAAATTTGAATCTCCTTCCAGTTCTTTTGGCAACGACCCATTTTCATGTTGACAATAGATTTGCACTTGTAAATTTGGATCTCCTCCCCCTCTTTTTCGCAAACCATTTCCATATACCTTTGAAGTATAAATTTGGATCTCCTCCCCCTCTTTTTGGCAAACCATTTCCATATACCTTTGAAGTAATATTAACATTACTGTTTGTGTCAGTGACCAGTACTCTGTTTATTCTATAAGTCATTCAAGAAGTAGCATTCCATTTGTTTTTGTCTTCCATCACTATATGATAACCATTTTTTTTTTGTGTTCATGACCACATATGTCTTCTATTTGTTTTTGTTTTCCACCAATCTATGATGTATTTTTTTATGTCTTTATAGCAACATATAAATGTTGATGACTTAATGAAAAGCTTTAGAATTCCACCAAATATCTAGCTTTGGAATTTCCCCATATATCTCTTTTCTCTGGTTGAATTTGGCTAAAATCCATGGATTTTGCTTCTCTTTGTCATCTACCTTATCATACATCTCATTATTTAAAAGATTCATTGCTTCTGTATCACCAAGGCAGCAACAACACACCCGCCATTGTCACTTGCAGTGATGAGCATCCTTAGTGATAGAGAGAAGCTGTTCATGCAGAGCTCTGTATAAAACATTGTCAATATGAATTTAAATAGGACAAGAAGGCATAGACATAAGAAAAAACTTGCGTAAGTGGATGTCTTTGTAAAATTTACCAGCATAGAGCCTCTACACATAGGTATTGCAGGGAGACTTACAGCCTGGGGTGGAAGCAATAGTATGAATTTAATGTTTTTTTAATCCTAAGATTAAAGTAGATAGCAATTTTTAATACTCATCGAACCTGGGTAGAAGACATATTTTTCTCTTCATATAACACTAATATGAATGTAGTGGATATAACATCAATATGAATGTAATGGAAAACAATAATGAAAAATAAGCAATTGTTTTGCCCCTTGGAAAACAATACAACAATACGGAGAAAGAAAAGACACATACGATAGAGCAAATTTAGTCTGTGTTTTTCTTTTTCGCTCTTCATATACCAGGATTAAGATAAATCTTTTAAATTAAAAAACGTACAGAATATTTACCTGATAAATTTGGAAGAATCAATTTGACTGCAGCACGTCATAGAAGGTTCCACTATCAACTCTTTTGCTTTTATTATTATATTTTCAATCATTTTTTGGGACAATGTTGCAACACTGGAAGAGGAGAAGGGCATCCTTTGAAAGTGACTATCTGCAACATTCATCATTATTATTAGCAGCCGGGTTTGAAGATCCCGAAAAGTTTATTTTGCATATTAATATTTGAGTTTGAAGGTATAGAAAAGTCTTTTTTATATTAATATTTGCAATGCAGTGATCAATTGGGCGTTGTGTTTTGACTTCAAATCTTATGAGAAGGGATTGAAGAAAAAAGTTATTTTGGGAATTAAATTTATCTCAACAAAATTGAGTTTCACACACTAATTTAGATGATAACATATATGGAAGTTGATTTTTCTTTTTCCATCCAATAAATGATTTAGCATCATTTAGCCCCAACATGTACTCAACCTGATTATATAATAATAATAATAAAATAGTTGCAATGCAACACCACACACTCACGAAGTGGAGGCGTGAGGAGGAGATGGACGGTTGGCGGTCATGCAGCGTTAGATCCACTTCTTGGGTTTCAATTCTTAGACGAGCAGCGATGGTATTGCTATTAGGTTTGGCAAATTCAAAAGAAGAAGACATGACCCTCAAAAAAACACTTCGAACAGTGAAAAGGCGGGAATTGTCTTTTGAAAAGATGAAACTGCCGTTGAGGGTTGTTTTTGCAAAAGAAAAACACAAATGATTCGCTCAATGGAAAACAACCTGGAGAAAGATACAAAGATATACAATACCAAACCTAACCCTTATGCTTTTTAATCCCTTTTCGTAAATTAAGATTAATAGATCTTTTAGATCAAAAACGTATTGAGTACTCACCTCATAAATTTGGAACAATCAATATGGACAGATGATACAGGGTTCCACCATCAACTCTGTTTCCCTTTTTTATCATATTTTTCATCCCTTCTCTTAGCACAGATATTGTTTGAACACTGGAAGAAGAGCAGGGCATCCCTTAAATTAACCATCATCTGAACAGGGCATCTCTTAAACTGACCATCATCTGCAACCTTGTTATTACTAGTAGCATTTGGAGATCCAACAGAGACACCTTGCCTGACAACAATTGGAACACCAGAAGATGAGGAAATGAAGAAATGAGTAGGTAATGGAGGCTTTGGGGATCATGCGGCGTTAGACCCACTTCTCGGATTTCAACTCTTAGAGGAGAAGCGTAGGCATTATTAGCTTTACCATGGGCAGAAGCAGCCGGGCCTCTGAACGAGCATTCGGAGCAAGTAAACATACGGGTATTCTTTTTCTGAAAAGAGGAAGCTTGGGCTGCCGCTTACCTTTTCCTCACTGCTGCTAGAAATAAAAAATTGCATCTGTGATTGAGGGACATCAAATACTAAATACTAAGTGTAACCATTGAGGCTTTCTCCTTAACGATAGGATTATCCACTATATGTTTTAAGATTAACCATATCACTCCCCTTTTCTCAACATGATTGAAAGAGTTTAAAGATTAAGTCAAATACCTTCATCAATAAAACAATATGGTGTACAATATATTAGCATATTTATATAAATTAGTGTACCTCTCGAGCAAGGGAAGGGAATACTAAAGAGAAAGAGGTTAAATTTTGATTAGGTCAAATAGCTCTATCCGTACCATAACACAGTGGTATCTCTGTCCCCTTAAGTGTTACTCCACTTGTCTCAAGATAGCTTTATACACTCCAATAATGAATTTCTATGTCACATCTAACATAGTTGTGTGACAATTAGCTCACTTTTAAAAGTCTTGCTCTTAAACGGAGACTGTTGTATGTCACTTTCGTGGCATATATTAGTTAGGAATTTTATATAGTAGCATATTCATATCCAGCATACCTCGATGTAGGGAAATAATTTTATTTTTTTTTGTTGTTGTTGTGTGTTTGTGTTGTTGTTTGCAAGGAAAAAATGTTTTATTTATTTTTTTTAAAAGTGAATATATATATGACATGGTTTTTATTTTGTAAAGTCTTCATGATCCACTGTAGGTCTGTGTGTCAAAAAAAAAATCTGATTTTTTTTTTCATAATCAGACTTCTCCATCAATAAAACAACATGGTGTATTATATATTAGCATATTCATATAAATTAGTGTACCCCTCGAGCAAGGGAAGGGAATACTAAAGAGAAAGAGGTTAAATTTTGATTAGGTCAAATAGCTCTATCCGTACCATAACATAGCGGTATCTCTATCCACTTAAGTGTTACTCCACTTGTCTCAAGATAGCTTTATACACTCCAATAATGAATTTGTATGTCACATCTAACATAGTTGTCTGACAGTTAGCTCACTTTTAAAAGTCTTACTCTTAAAGGGAGACCGTTGTATGTCACTTTCGTGGCATATATTAGTTAGGAATTTTATATAGTAGCATATTCATATCCAACATACCTTGATGTAGGGAAATAATTTTTTTTTTTTTTGGTTGTTGTTGTGTGTTTGTGTTGTTGTTTGCAGGGAAAAACAATTTTATTTATTTTTTTTAAAAGTGAATATATATATGACATGGTTTTTATTTTGTAAAGTCTTCATGATCCACTGTAGGTCTGTGTGTCAAAAAAACATCTAATTTTTTTTTTCATAATCAGCCTTCTCCATCAATAAAACAACATGGTGTATTATGTATTAGCATATTCATATAAATTAGTGTACCCCTCGAGCAAGGGAAGGGAATACTAAAGAGAAAGAGGTTAAATTTTGATTAGGTAAAATAGCTCTATCCGTACCATAACACAGTGGTATCTCTGTCTACTTAAGTGTTACTCCACTTGTCTCAAGATAGCTTTATACACTCCAATAATGAATTTGTATGTCACATCTAACATAGTTGTCTCACAGTTAGCTCACTTTTAAAAGTCTTGCTCTTAAAGGGAGACCATTGTATGTCACTTTCGTGGCATATATTAGTTAGGAATTTTATATAGTAGCATATTCATATCCAGCATACCTCGATGTAGGGAAATAATTTTTTTTTTTTTTTGGTTGTTGTTGTGTGTTTGTGTTGTTGTTTGCAGGGAAAAACAATTTTATTTATTTTTTTTAAAAGTGAAAATGTATATGACATGGTTTTTATTTTGTAAAGTCTTCATGATCCATTGTAGGTCTGTGTGTCAAAAAAACATCTAATTTTTTTTTCATAATCAGACTTCTCCATCAATAAAACAACATGGTGTATTATATATTAGCATATTCATATAAATTAGTGTACCCCTCGAGCAAGGGAAGGGAATACTAAAGAGAAAGAGGTTAAATTTTGATTAGGTCAAATAGCTCTATCCGTACCATAACACAGCGGTATCTCTGTCCACTTAAGTGTTACTCCGCTTGTCTCAAGATAGCTTTATACATTCCAATAATGAATTTGTATGTCACATCTAACATAGTTGTTTGACAGTTAGCTCACTTTTAAAAGTCTTGCTCCTAAAGGGAGACAGTTGTATGTCACTTTCGTGGCATATATTAGTTAGGAATTTTATATAGTAGCATATTCATATCCAGCATACCTCGATGTAGGGAAATAATTTTATTTTTATTTTTTTGTTGTTTTTGTGTGTTTGTGTTGTTGTTTGTAGGGAAAAAATGTTTTATTTATTTTTTTTAAAAGTGAATATATATATGACATGGTTTTCATTTTGTAAAGTCTTCATGATCCACTGTAGGTCTGTGTGTTAAAAAACCATCTAATTTTTGTTTTTCATAATCAGACTTCTCCATCAATAAAACAACATGGTGTATTATATATTAGCATATTCATATAAATTAGTGTACCCCTCGAGCAAGGGAAGGGAATACTAAAGAGAAAACGGTTAAATTTTGATTAGGTCAAATAGCTTTATCTGTACCATAACACAGCGGTATCTCTCTCCACTTAAGTGTTACTCCGCTTGTCTCAAGATAGCTTTATACACTCCAATAATGAAGTTGTATGTCACATCTAACATAGTTGTCTGACAGTTAGATCACTTTTAAAAGTCTTTCTCTTAAAGGGAGACCGTTGTATGTCACTTTCGTGGCATATATTAGTTAGGAATTTTATATAGTAGCATATT
>APFE030898384.1:1012-48224 GCA_000404065.3 Pinus taeda
TACAGGATCCACAACAAAAACTACAGAAAGCACAGAAATCGAAAAGAAAGGTAGCGGAGAAGTAGGAAACAAAAGAGAAAGACCCTGAGACAAAGGAACCAAGTCCCTAACCAACCTAGACTCCTACTACCTGTTTATTGAAGGAGGTAAGGTGATACCTCAAAAAGGGGTGGAAGACATTGGGCACATGGAAGAGAAGCTCAAGGAAATGGGCAAAGAGCTAAGTGGCCTAAGGGACAGAGAAGAAATAATGAGAGATCAACTTGAGAGGGAAAATGCATGGCTGAGAGGAAAGCTACAGGAAAGGGAAAACCAACAAGCATGTATGGCCAACCTCTCCTAGGAGGCCATCCAGTGTATGATGCCAGGTAAATCCTATGCTCTTTACCTTAGAGAACAATGGATGCAATTTCAGAATAAAACACTAGCACAAAGGGGAACCATGCCATTTTAGGACTACAGGTAGTTTATTGATCTTTGTGATCAAAGTACACTAGAGGATAGGGCCAAAATGGCTAAGTATTACTTGCACAACATGGCCCTCACATACATGAATGTTTGGGATCCTAATGCAGAGCTAGGAGATGTATAATTAATGGCTTTGGCATCATGTATGAACCATGAGGAGTCAAGGGTTGCAAAGATGAAAAGAATATTGGCCAAAGATAAAAATGAACCTCTTTTCATCAAAGCTGAATAATAAAATCCTGTTAATTTTAGTTATGTTCTATGCTAGAGCAATTTATTTCAATTTCTTTTCCACAATAGTAATCACATCAGCATAAAGTAAACTGCAGATAGAACATAAATATAAATCGCAGAAGACAAGCCAAGACAAGAGGACACAAGATGTGGCACTAGCCAGGGAAAAACCCCAGTGTGGGGAAACCCTTAATCAATTCTTCTTTTATGTTCTTCAAAGTTCAGCAGAGAAAGTGAGAGAGATAGTACATTTACAATAGAAGTCAATCACTTTGACTTTTGATATCAGCATGAGGTCATTTGAAGACATATTTCTTCAACTGATTCTCTAAGGTAACTTGTTCACCTATCATAGTGCTGCATCTCGTCTATTTGCTGCACATTACCATGTGACACCTTGCTGTACTGTCACATGTGTTGAACCTTGATGACTGAGCTGCTCTCATCTTCATGGTGCTCATCATGTTGCATCTTCCATGGTCTTGTTCATCATCAAGCTACCCATTCTCATATCATCATGCATCATTATGTTGCCCATGCTCATATCATCATGCTGCTTAGTATGTTGCCCATGATCTCATATCATCATTAATCATTATGATGCCCATGCTCATATTATCATGTTGCTTATTATGCTGCCCAGGATCTCATACATCATGTTTCCTTCCTTCGGAGATAGTTGCTCCGGCTGTTTCAACAATTCTCGATAGTTCCGAATTTTTCGGCAGTTCCAATAGTTCTGACATTTTCGACTTTTCCGGCTTTTCCAGATTTTCTGGCTTTTCTGGTATTTCCAACTTTTCTGGTATTTCTCGCTTTTCCGGCATTTCTGGATTTTCTGGTAGTTCCAGCTTTTCTGGTAGTTCTGACTTTTCCGGCAGTTTCGGTAATTCTAGATTTTTCGGCTTTTCTAGCTTTTCTGGCTTTTCCGGTATTTCTGGCTTTTCCGACATTTCTGGATTTTCCAACAGTTCCGACTTTTTTGGCTTTTCTGGCAGTTCCGACTTTTCCAGATTTTCCAGCTATTTCGGCTTTTCCGACAGTTGCGGATTTTCTGGCTTTTCTAACTATTCCGGATTTTTCGACAATTTCTACTTTTCCAGTTTTTCTAGCTTTTCCTTAGGATCTCTCCTCCTTTTCTGACTTTTCCTTAGGATCTCTCCTCCTACTAAAACCCAAAGACAAGTAGAGATAATAAGAGATCCAAGTGTGTGTAGAAATGACTTGAAGTCCTCTTCTATTTATACTAAAACATAGAGGTTGAATAGACATGACGGTTGGGCTTCTGAGCCTACATAAGTTGCTAGCCAGCTTAACAATTTGTCCATAACATAAATAAATTCATAACTTCATAAATAATTATCAGAATCGGATGATCTTTAGATCAATCATACACCTGTCAATGAGAGGGATCCAATAAAAATATCAGCCACCATAAATAATATGACCCACATGGAGTTTGGCCCTAGTTTCCATTTTTAACAAATCCCATGGCCCTAATTAGCACCCAGAATCTAATTTCAAATGATCCTTAGCTGGCACCTAGATATCTTGATGCCCAAGAGCAAGCAATTTCACATTTTGAGGATATGTTTAGGCTGCTAGGATATGATAGTATATATGCTTGCTTAAGGAGATGGAACACACTGCCACATAGCTTGAAGATCAGAGAATATCACTCCCCTCAAAGGTTGAGAGAGGCACTCAACAAGACACCTATGCATAAGCAATCAATTCAAAGGTTGAAGGTCAATTGGATAGGCCTAAAACTCAATACACCACTACTCCTAGGGATGCTAGAAGGGAGAAAAGAAGAAGAGGAAAAGAGGTAGTGGGAAGAAGTAGAAAGGAAAGCAGGCTTCTATGAACAAGAAGAAGAGACCATAGCAGAGGCATGGGATCTCAAAGAAGCTACTAGAACCATGAAGGACATGGAAAATGACTAAGTTGCTCAGAGGATGAGAAACACTTTCAGTAGGAGGTGACGATGAGCCTCATCATTGGGTAATTATATTGGCCTTAATTCACCTCCTAGCTTAGTCAAACCAACTATTCTCACAACTTATTGCATACTTTTGACTATATTTTGTTTATGAGATGAGTTAGAGTTGGATATTTTGCTTTGTGGTCTAATGTGCATTTAATGCAGGATTAAAGGATAAAAGCAAGGAATTTTGGCAAAGACCTTTTTCAAAACTTGAATGGGACAAGGGAGAGGAATTATAGGAGGTAAATCCTCCTCATTTACTACCCCCCTATATGAATATTCCTCCATCAGCTCAGAGTGCAAACAGCCAAATCATGAGGACTAGAAGGCAGTCGAGCAAGGGAAATTCAAAGCACCAGTTTATCTCGACTTTGGGAGCCGAGCCCCCTGATTTTAAGGAAGTCATTGTAGACTTTAGATGTGTAAATAGAGAGGCCTAGGACCTCAGTAGGATTGGGATTTTTTTATTGTAAAACTCTACACTATTTTCGAGCTGCAAGACTTGTGATAGTTTTTGATGTAATACATGGTTTTGATAATAAGAATGAGTTTTGTTTTGAGCCAACACTGAGTTAACTCAGAGGGCTGAAGCTCTTGGGTTAGGGCCAAACCATAGCAGCCAAGGCTCCTCTTTATTGTACATGTATGCTAGCATAGATTCATGGTTTAAATGTTCATTTTCTTAAGTAGCTGCATTTCCATTACAACAATGTAGAGTAGATTGGTTGTGTTTTAGTTTGCTTCCATTTGTGCCTTCTTTCAATTAGCAGGTTAGCAAGGAGAAAAATATCACCATAAGGTTGTCAACAGGTGTCAGCCTCACATCCTCCCTCTGGGACCATGACTTGAGGAAGAGATCCTTCATCAACCCCAAAAACACAGATTTCTAGTTCTTGCATGAGCTTTGAAGTTTGTTGTCTTGATTCAGTACTTGGTTCATTTCATTGTCATCTTTTTTCATCACTCTATTTTTGTAATAAGATCTCACTCATATTCTCATTTCCTTCAGCACTTTCTTCATGCATAATATGGGCCAGTGATTCATGCTTTTCTAGTTTATGAGAATGTATCTTGCTGCATAGTTCTTGGAAGACACACATGTTTTAAGCATTACAAGTACTTAAGGAGGAAGTCTAGACTTCATCTCCAGCATCCGTCTTTCACCTCATCCAACTCAACCATCTCTTGGTCCACCCTCACCCTCACCCTCACCCTCACCCTCACCCTCACCCTCACCTTTTTCATTGAAATTCCCCTAGACACATTGAAATGCTTAAGCAAAAGCTAATAAACCACATCTTAATCAAATTATACCCATGGATTTCCTTACAATCCGATCCACGACAAACCTGACCAATCATTGTTAACCACGTGTCGCATAATTGATGTATTCATTTCAATGTTTGACTTTATGCACTCCAAATATCCACCGTCAATCTGTCTCACTTGATCCAATGGCTATCGCATCACCCACTCACCAACTAGCTTGGCCAATCTCCACCATCGACATGTCTTGCTTGATCCAATGGTTATCACATCACCCACTCGCCAATTAGCTTGGCCAATCTCCACTATTGATCTATCTCACTTGATCCAATGGCTATCGCGTCACCCGCTCACCAACTAGCTTTCTCAATCTCCACCGTTGATTAATCTTGCATGATCCAACGACTATCGTGCAATCTCGCATGAATTTTTGCATGACCAATATCCGATCGAGAGCGCACAAAAAAAGTGGTTTTCCTATGCTACGTGTCACCCACTTAGTCTAATGGCATGAAATTTAAGAATATCGCTTACAGATCTTAGGGTGTTTGAGATACTTCTTACTATCTACGAAGACCGATCCATCATTCTGCATGTTTTTCCACCCTTTTGTCGACACGTGACTTGATGTGATCCGTCCATCTATTAACTTAATCTCATGTGATAAGATCTTTGCCGCTCATCTTCCATTAATCCTGTTCATTGATCCGACTGATGCAACGGTTCCTGTGCATTGCTACTTCATTACTTCTTCCTTTCACTGATTTCGATCATTCTATTGCTCTTCCGCTTGACTCCTTCCCGAACTTTGTTCTGCATATTATTTAAACATTTCCACTCCTAAGCTTTGATTTGGTTATTCAATCAGACTCCAACACTGTCTGATCATCATAATACTCCTCTGAGCACTGTCCTCTCTCTCAGATTCTTTTTGAAATCCCCGCACACTTATTTTATGCAGAATTACTCTAATCCACACATAGTTCATAATTCAATTACTCAATACACACCACACAAACTCAGAAATCTCACTTCTGTATTAATAAATAAATATTTACACAATGAGTTCGTTCTCGGCCTAAGGCCTCCTAGGACCCTTCCACACCATCCAAACACTCCATAGACCTTCTATCCATCCTCAACCACCTTCCATCCACCTGTCACATCCACACGAACAATTAAATTGCATGCTTGATTTTACCATAAAAAACAAAAAAAGTGAAAACAGATTTAGTTTAGTTTCCTTGCTTACACATTAGTATGTTTTGATGCTCTTTACTTCTGTAACTTAGACAACAACATTAGGTTAGTGTTGATTTAGCAATTCTGCTTAGCATAGCTGTTTAAATGGTTAATTAGGATATGGTGTGATTTAGCACCACATGTTGTTTTCTTCATTACTGTAGTAGATTAGCTCTCTTAGAATAGATTTTCTCTTCTTCCATTAAAGAATCAAGCTTCTTCCGACTGTATAGAAGTTTGGCTTGGAACCCCTAGGGTCTCTTGCCAGATGAACAATGAAAACAGGAATGACCTTCACTTTTACTTGTGCATATAGCACTATCACCTCCAAGTTTGTACGAACCCCAGGTTGATAAGTAAATCTGGTAGCCCAGGAGCTGCAACATCCTCGTTGTAATAATAGCACTCATCATCATCATCGCTCATGGTAAGACGACATCATCCTGAAAAAATCCTAGTCTAGCTTTCTTCATAAAAATAATTGATTGAAGTGGAATTGAGTACTAGACTGAGAGAAAGGTCCAGGGATTATACAATGTGTAGTTCCGGAGGCCAAGAGTGAGGTGTTGTGGCTTGTGACTATGAAATACGCAACACTAGAGGCCTGGGTACGAAGACTTCACAATTGAGGGTTACAGTAAGGTAGGATTTCACACTGGAGGCTAGTAGATTATGCATTTTTGTAGTTCAAGGAGCCAGGGAGGCAAACTATAGACTAGGATTGTGAAATCCACAAAAGGAGACTGATAGGGAGGCTTGATTGTGTAGTTGTGGAGGTCAAGAGGCCAAGATTGAGCATTGTGACTATGCAATACGCAGTACTTGGAGGCATAAATGGTGCATTGTGCAATTCCAAGAGTTAAGGGTGTAAGCATGAGGCCTGAAACTTCATAATGCATATTTCAAGGAGGGTAGAGTGAGCTCAATTTGATCGGCCAAAAGATCTTCCAATATTTGGCTGGATCATTGAAGTAGATATGAAACCAAGGTAAGACTTGAACATCATCACACACTCAGAAGAACTGATGACACAACGCTGAACACTCAACGCTCATAAAACAAATGATCCCCTTAATGCGATGGAAAAACAATACTCTCCTCCAAGTGCAACACTTAGGTTACACTTTGTGATGACAATGACAACATGAGTACGACAATGCATGACACTTTGGGAATGGATGGAATATATGTAAATATGATAAATAGGACCCATTGACATCGAATTTTGCCCTTGAAATGAACCATAACTCTTCTTGTTGTGACGTGTGATAGCCAAAATATGACACTTACAAAATTAAGAGAAAAATGAAAATGACACTTGCAAATGCTTAAAGAAAGTGAAAGTGACACATGCCAAAGTGAATATAAAATGAAAATGACACTTGTTAAAATGAAAGCAATCCAAAATGAAATTCTTAAATGTGAAAGTGACACTTGTGAAAACAAAGGTGCGCTAGAGCGACAGTTGAGAAAACTCACTGAAATAAAAGTACAATTGCAATCGAAGTGAGGAGCACTGTTAATGGAGAGTGCACACTAACTGTTGACATGTGTTGCACAGTACACTATGCTTATGGATTGTGCAGTCACTATCACTAGTGATTTTGCAAACCTTATCTTTAAGAGTTGCGCAATGCATATATAATATTGCATAGAAAGAAATGCACTTGTAAGAATTTAGAGGGTAAGTTCCTTAGAGAGAACACCAAAGGAAACTTCTCACAAACAGATCATAGATCGGTACACCAGTATTCTTGATGTGGTTAAAGCCCTCAAAGAGGGAAACAGTCCACGGCCTGAGCCAACGCAGCCACTTTAGGAAATTTATTAGTGCAAAAGAAAGAAAATTTAAATAAGATTCTCTCATAAACAGTCACCTGACAAATGATCCTCCATGCTCTTTAAATAGATATCACGGACCAATCAGGTGCTAAGCCACAGATCAAGTGTCAGTAATACTGAGGAGAGAATGAATCGTTAGATCGCTTCATGTCTAGAACATATTCTGACCGTCAGATTGTAAGTTACAAAAATTACATACTAAAGAAACACACTTTACTTAACTATACACTAGACCAAGTTGTACTTAATTATTTCCTATGTGTCGGAATATCCTAACATCCCCCCTTAAGAACAACTTGGGATAGGATTGAAGTGTAGGTTTTAACCCTATACAGAAATTACCTGCATACGAATTCTAAAACACAGAAAATAAATAATGCGAGAGAATAACACATAAAATACATATATACAAAGATTTTCCCCTAGATCCCAAAACCAAGACTACCAGCTTGATTTTTCATTATGTTTGTTTCAATGTTACAATACATATTTATAGATGTTGAATCATCCAATACCATGGACTGAAAACCATCATGTCAAAAACCATGGACCAAAAACCATCACGTCCAAAACCATGTGCAAAAATCATGCACAAAACCATAGGTAGGTCCGCAAACCTACACCCCTAAAACCCCCTATAACCCCCCGCTATGCAATCGGCGCAACGAAGGGGAAGTCTCCACCCCCTCTCTAACCCCCTGGTTAACTACGTGGGCTAGTCGTGGAAATAATATAACACACCCAACATTCTCCCACTTGTTGTTTTCCTTCCACAAGGGGCCACAAGAGAGCTTAGTCATTTATCCAGCCTTGCAACGCCCATTGTTTCTCTATAGCAAGAGAACCTCTCAGAGCTCACATATTTTTTCAATGTGTCTGCAGTATTCTTCAAAGTGTCCACCTTTACCAACAACACCTTTTTGTCTTCTATCATATCCCTCATAAAGTGATACTAAACATCAATGTGCTTTGTCTTTGAATGATATGCAGGGTTCTTTGCCAAGAAAATTGCACTTTGGCTATCACAGACTATCCTTATAACTCCCTGTACTAACCCCATACCTGAACACAATATTTGCAACCAAACTGCTTCCTTGCTTGCATGAGTGGTTGCCATGTATTCTGCCTTTGTAGTTGATAGTGTCACTACAGATTGTTTCTTACTCATCCAATTGACTGCACCTCCAAATAAGTTAAACACATACCCATTTGTAGATCTTCTCTGATCCAGATCTCCAGCCTAGTCTGCATCAAAAAAGCCACGAATATCCAACATTGTGTCAAATCCTTGTCTTCCTTGGTAGCACAAACCATAATCACTAGTGCCACGCAAATACTGAAAACCCGCTTCACTGCTGTCCAATGCTCCTTCCCTGGTTTTGACATAAACCTACTCAATACTCCCACTAAATGTACAATGTGTGGTCTAGTACAAACCATTGCATACATCAGGCTCCCGACTGCACTTGCATATGGAACACAGGGCATGTCCTCTTCCTCTTCTTGTGTCTTGGGACACTGTTCAGCAGATAACCTCACACCTATAGGAATAGGAACCTTCACCAATTTACTATCCTACATATTAAACCTTTACAATATTGTCTCGACATACTTCCTCTAGTTTAACCAAAGCTTCCTCTTTGTCCAATCTCTTTTAATTCCATGCCCAAAATATAGTTTGAAGCACCAAGATCTTTCATGTCAAATTTGGAGGACAATTGGGTCTTCAAATCCTAGATAACTTCTTTGTCATTTCCAACCAGCAACATATCATCCACATACAAGACCAGATAAATAACACGGTCACCAATTAATTTAAAATACACATAGTGATCTGCTTTGCTTTTGGCGAAACCAAGTCCCCGTATAAATGTATCAAATTTTTGATACCACATCCTTGGTGACTTCTTTAACTTGCATACTAGTTCTTTATTACCCTTCACCACAAAGCCTTCAGGGTGCTTCATCTATATTTCCTCTTCCAGATCCCCGTGAAGAAATGTTGTCTTCACATCCATCTATTCTACCTCAAAATCAAAAGCAACAACAATAGATAAAAGTAATCTAATAGAAGTTACCTTGGCAACAGGAGAAAAAATATCACCAAAATCAATTCCCGGCACCTGGGAATAACCTTTTGCTACCAATCGAGCTTTGTATTTCTCCACTTTTCCTTCTACATTTGTCTTCTTCTTGAACACCACTAGAATCGATCTTGCAAATCTCCCACTGAACAGGGTCTACCACAGGCCCGAGCGAAACCCCTCAACAACAAAGGCGTCTCCTTGAAGCCAAAATAGCTCTGATACCAAATGTAGGTTTTAACTCTGTACAAAAATTACCTGCATACAAATTCTAAAATACAGAAAATAAACAATGCGAAAGCATAACACATAAAATGCAGATACACAGAGATTTTCCCCTGGATCCCAAAACCAGGACTACCAACTTGATTTTTTTCATTACGTTCCTTTCAATGTTACAGTACATATTTATACATTCCAAACCATCCAATACCTTGGACCAAAAAACCATCACATCCAAAACCATGGACCAAAACCCATCGTGTCCTAAAAAAAAAACATGTGCGAAGATCATGCATAAAACCATAGGTGAGTCCGCCCAACCTAACATAGGGTCCAAAACCAAAATTTTCTGGGGCGCTGCTTCGAACCCCATAAAGTGGGGTTATGGATACACCTCAAACCCCTTGTGACCTCCACTTCTCTAACCCCCGATTAACTGCGTGGGCTAGTCGCGGAAAGAATATAACACAACCCAACATTCGGGTATTTGCGTGGCACTAGTGATTATGGTTTGTGCTACCAAGGGAGACCAGGATTGGACAAAGTTTTGGATATCAGTGGCTTTGTTGATGCAAACTAGGCTGGAGATTTTGATCAAAGAAGATCTACAACTGGGTATGTGTTTAACTTATTTGGAGAAGTAGTCAGTTGGATGGGTAAGAAATAATCTGTAGTGGCACTATCAACTATAGAGGCAAAACACATGGTAGCCACTCATGCAAGAAAGGAAGCAGTTTGGTTGCAAAGATTGTGTTCAAGTATTGGGTTAGTACAGGGAGCTATAAGGATAGACTGTGACAGCGAAAGTGCAATTTTCTTGGCAAAGAACCCTGCTTATCATTCAAAGACAAAGCACATTGATATTCAATATCACTTTGTGAGGGATATGATAAAAGACAAAAAGGTGTTGCTAGTAAAGGTGAACACATTGAAGAATACTGTAGATGAATTGAAAAAATATGTGAGCTCTGAGAAGTTCTCCTGGTGTAGAGAAATAATGGGTGTTTCAAGGCTAGAAAAATGACTAAGCTCTCTTGTGGCCCCCTGTGGAAAGAAAACAACAAGTGGGAGAATGCTGGGTTGTGTTATATTCTTTCCACGACCAACCTTCCTAGTGAACTAGGGGGTTAGAGGGGGCACAGATCCCCCCCTTGGTTGCACCAATTGTGCAGCGAAGGGGTCACAGGGGGGGGGGGAACCCCCCTGTCTGGAAGGTTTGAGGGGAGCGGGTAGACCCCCTTTACCGGGTCTAGGGCAGCGCCTCGAGATTTTTTTTTGGACCTTATATTAGGTTGGGCAAATCTACCTATGGCTTTTCGTCCATAGATTTGGATGCGCTGGTTTTCGGTCCATGGTATTGGATGCTTCGGCATGTATAAATATATATTGTAACATTGAAAGGAACATAATGAAAAATCAAGATGGTAGTCCCGGTTTTGGGATCTAGAGGAAAAAATCTATGTATATGTGTTTTATGTGTTATGCTCTCGCATTGTTTATTTTTTCGTGTTTTAGAATTCGTATGCAGGTAATTTCTGTACGGGATTAAAACCTACATAGGATAGATAGCTACTTCACCAACTTGGATTTCACGAAGAATGAAGAGGATGCGAACCTGTACCATATAGTGGTGGAAAGTAAATTGTTGATCATTGTAATTTATGTTAATGATCTCATACTGATAGGTGATGATCAAATAATCAACTCTTGCAAGGAAGACCTTGTAAGAAAGTTTGAGTTGAAGGACATGGGGCTCATGCATTACTTTCTTGACATGGAGGTATGGCAGGGAGATGGGGAGTTGCTTATGTCTCAGGGAAAGTATGCCAACGAGATACTTAGGAGATTCCGCATGGAGAGAAACAAACCCATGGAGACTCCTCTAACGGATAACTGGAGGAAGGAGGATGATATTTTAGGCAAAGTAGTGGAAGCTATTGTTTACAGACAGCTTGTGGTTTCACTCATGTATTTGGTGAACACACGATCAGATATGTGCTATGCAGTTAACCAACTTATTCAAGCAATTATTAGGCCTACCAAGCTGCATTAGAAGGCGACAAAGCATGTGTTGAGATACCTCAGGAGCACTTCTCAATATGGATTATGGTATAGACAGATAGAGGGAGTGAATATTCAAGGCTTCACCAATGAAAATTTTGCAAGGAGTCCATTCGACAGGAGGAGCACATCAATAGGTATCTTCAGCATTCGGTCAATGACAGTTTCTTGGTACAACATGAAACATAGATCAGTTGCACTTAGTTCGATAAAGGAAATGTACATGCATGTAAGTCAGAAAGCATGTGAGGCCATCTCGATGAAGAAGATCCTGCTTAGTTTGTTTGGTCAGCAGATGGATCCAACTGTAATAATCAGAGTTGTATCAAAGTCTCTGAAAGTCTAGTTTTTCATGATCAGTCCAAGCATATTGATATCCAATATCATTATCTCAGAGATTGTGTATTGAGGCAGATTATGTTGTTAGAGTACATTCCCATGGAGGAGCAAGATGCTGACATTTTGCAAAGGCACTGTGAAAGATGTAAATTCAAGTTCCACGGAGACAAGATCGGGGTAGTTGATAATCCCTTTCTTGTTGAGAGGGACTATTGAGAAATGGCAACAAGAAATTCCAGTTTAATTTGTCCTTGAATTAAACTGAGAATTAAAAACAAATTCTATTCTTTAGAATCTTCACTTGGATATTCCACAGTTTTCATTTTTTCTTTGTCGACGTTTCGAGTCTAGATGAGTCTGGGTCTAGAGTCGAAACGTCGACAAAGAAAAAATGAAAACTGTGGAATATCCGAGTGAAGATTCTAAAAAACCTAACCACAGAAATCTACAATCCATTAAATTCTATTCTCATAGCAACTTGTAAATAGTTAATTAAGTTTAATTAACCTAATTAGCTTAGGAATTTTGATTTGGAAGTCTTTCTGAAGTCATGTATATGTTCTCCCTAAGTTTTAGCAGTTCAGTATGAGTTTAAATTGAGTTGGAAATTAGATCACTCAGTTTACCGAGTTAAGTTTAGTTAAATTAGTTCCAAATTGTTTTAGGAACTAATAGAGAGCTAACAGTGAGTTGGTGCACTAGTGCATCCTCCAATGTCACTCTACCGAGTTAAGTTTAGTTAAATTAGTTCCAAATTGTTTGAGGAACTAATAGAGAGCTAACAGTGAGTTGGTGCACTAGTGCATCCTCCAATGTCACTCTAGTTAATTGAATATTCCCTGATTAGAAAATTCATGCATGTCGATTTTGAGGAAGACACAGTTGAAACTAAAGTGCAAGGACAATGTACTATCAATTATATTATTTACTGTAGTGTAAATATCATACATGCATTAGATATTGATCCTATGTTTGGATTACACAGTTTTGGAAGCATGAATTCCATTTAAATACAACCTATTCATCCTAGGAATTATGTAAGAGACTAGGGGCTTGGAGAGTTGTCGAATTGGCTAAGTGTTGGCCAAGAGCTAACTTGTGAGCTAAGAGATTTGAGCATACATGTGTGGAATTTTTCTAGCTCGAAAAAGCTTTGTATCTTCACTCATATTTCTGATATATGAAATAAAACACTAGAGTTTTGAGCAGTGGCTTTCCCCAAATACATCTTGTTTTATGTGCCATTGATTTATCTTCTTCTTGTTCATATTGTTTTCATTGATCTATTCACTTCAACTGGATGAAAGTAGAAGTAGATTCTTTTCTTGTGCTTTAATACATTGCATGGGCTTGTAAATCTAGAAGATTTTCTACAATAAATGTAGTAACTCAGACTTGGTCAAGTTCTTAAAATATTAAAAGAAAGTTTTTAATATATATAAATGAATAAAGAAAACTCTCAAGACAGTTAAGTTAGTTAGATCTCTTTCTTTCTTCGAAAAAGGGTAGTTCCAAGGAAGGCAGATCTTTTTGGAGGTGAAAGGAGCCTGAGGAGAGGGATAAGAGAAATAAGATGAAACCACAACCTCACACAAGATGTTGTGTAGGACTAGAATACTATTGTTTCTGAGGAGTTCCTGAGGTGGACTTGGGCGAGTGGAATCCTTGAAGAATTCTTGCAAGTTGGGACTCTAAACTAGACCAAGAGCCTTGACGTTTGGAGACTAGACAACTTAGGATTGAAACCTATAGTTTCTAGACAAGTGGAAGCTTGTGGGGAGACTAGACATCATTTCTAACCTCACGTTTGCATGGAGAGACTTCCTAGTTACCAAGAAAATAGATGAGTATATTTATAATTTGGAAGCTATTAATTTGTCTTCCATTTTTTACAGAAATAGTGGTTTGTTTGAGAAGGAGTAAATAGAAGAGAACTTTTGTTATTGTACATTTTAATAGTCCACATATATTTTCAAACAAATAGAAATTAATTACATAGTATAATCATGATATTTAGCTTGAATAATAATGACAGGTAAGAATACAAAGAAGGATTTATAAAAGCAATCTGTACATTGATATAAATCTTGTAATTGCAGAAAAGTCATACAGGTTGTAGGAGTGGTTAACTACTGTTGCCATAAATCTCATCAAGTTCATTTACAAGATAAGAAAATGATTTAAATGCAAGAAAAGAGATGACTTAGCATATTTTGCTTTAATTAGTATCTATATTTTACCTTTTTTCCCTTAAAGACGTACATTTAGGTAAATAGATTGGTTAGTCTGGGTTGAAGGTCGGAAGACCTCTATGCACAGTCCAATAATGTATTCCTCTGTCTTATCCTTAGGCTGCAGAGGATACTGGTAGTAGGGTCAGTTAACTTGCAACCAGGATGACATATCATATTCAATAGGCAGAAAAGGAACCTAAAATAAATTATTAACATAGAGAAGTTAATGAAAGTATGCATACATATAATGATAGTTGTAAGACGAATCACGAGGTGTAGCTATGCATATTAGACAACAATTGTAACATACATTGTACAATTTAACGACATTATCGATTAGTTAACCATAGAGTCTTTACAAACCCTCTGGATTACGCCTAGGGAATGGCATTTAACAAATTATGCATGAAGATTACAAATAATCAAAATCATGAATTTTAAAACAACCTCAATATTCATTATAACATTTCCTCGAACAAGCTTCAATATCATGTATAAAAATGAGAACAGTTTAGAACCTCATAAGGAAAACCTGAAAACGTAACTAAT
Source organism: Pinus taeda (assembly GCA_000404065.3). NCBI lineage: Eukaryota > Viridiplantae > Streptophyta > Pinopsida > Pinales > Pinaceae > Pinus > Pinus taeda. The sequence goes on from APFE030898384.1 coordinate 15,541, forward strand.
GATAAGCAACTTCCAGCTGCTATAAAGGCATGGGTAAGCCAGTAACTGAACATGAACCCATATTCAAGAAATAAGAAGGATACATAATTTCCTGCTACTGCAGTTAAGGAAAAATATAATTGTGTCGTTGAGAGAATGAAAACCCCTCTCATAAATTGTAGATATGAAGTGTGTACTGAGGACGCAATCTGCACAGGATTTTACCTATTTTATAGTTGAACAGAATTCAAAAACCCATAGGGTTTAGAAACAAAGCAAAATAACCAAAGACTAGATCATTCCTTTTGCACTGAGAACACAGGTGAGGATTGAACCTGTTAAGGAATAAACCCTAGCAATGTAAGAATAGATTTTGAACGATCTGAATCCACCAGCATGGAGATAGGGAAGAAAAATACCGGTAATCAAGTCCATTACTGTATTAGAACCTAAATGTTGAACAAACTTATATACAATCATTAAACATGACTGAGATTGAGGGATTACCTCTAGACTGAAGCAGAAACCCTTACCAGTCATCCTGTAATGGCAGAGGAACAACAATTAGCATCTCTACCTTAAATTGTAATAATGTCTAGAGATTTGACACTAAGAAGGTAGGAAATACCTGAAATTCGAGTAGAATCCATAACCCCAACGCCGTTTGGAACCTTGACACTGATGTTGGAGTCTGAAGGAAGCTGATACCGAGTAAGAGGAATTAAGAAAAATTAATACATTCTGGTGGAAGGTGAAAGGACTGCACTGGAGAGAGATAAGGAAAGCAAGCTACCTGGCATAGCCATGGATGGGTTGCAGAGCTGCAGCCTCGGGCTGAACGGTGGAAATGGAGGAAATATTTGGTAGACCTGAGCTAGGGTAGTTGCTATACCAACCCCATTTTCGCCTGATCGTCGGATCAAAATGTTAACAAATGGTGAGGATGTGGGGTTGTCACATCTACACTATTAAATTAAACCAAGGACTGGATAACCATAGAGATTAAATGTATAAGGAATTAAATTGATCAAACTTGAAACTCCTTAGGTGGTGAGCATCATGTACTCTCTGACCATGTACATAAATATTTAAGACACGTAATCTGGTGCTGTGTATTGCATAAACAGGTTATTAACTGTTAATTAAAATCAAGCCTTAATTTTGTGATACCGCATAGTGAAGATACCCCATAGTGGATGTCAAATATATAATAATGTTTGTTTTTATAAAGTATTTTAACCTTAGATATCATTTTTGGGATTCAATTGTGTTAAGTAGGTCATTCATATATGACCATTTTCATGAGAGGTAATCATAAATGACTAATTTCTCATGATTTTTGAATAGTTCACTTAGCATTCAATGCATCACCCAATGCAATGAATGCTAACTGAACTATTCAAAAATCATGAGAAATTAGTGAGTTATGACTACCTCTCATGGAAATGGTCATAAATGAATGACTTACTTAATGTAGTTGAATCCAAAAAAATGATATCTACAAAAAACCCTCAATACTTAAATTCAAAAGAGTGAAGGGAACTCTAGTTGAATGGTTCATGAGGCACAATAATTGCTAAGGCTTTACAAATGGGGTAGAAAGTTAAGTGGGCTTGATTGTGGGGAAAACTCCACAGTTAAGCGTGCTTGAGCCAGAGGTGATCTAGGATGGGTGACCACCTTGGAAGTCTTGGTTACCGGGTGCAAGTCCCCAAAGTGATGATTGATGCTATGTGATTCATTTCACTAGTTTCAATCTCACTTCTTCACCTGTGTGAGCATCAACTGATGCAACGAATGCTAAGTGAACTATTCAAAAATTATGAGAAATTATGTAATGAATGCTAAGAAAACTATTCTAAAATCATGAGAAATTAGTGAGTTACAACTACCTCTCATGGAAATGGTCATAGATGAATGACTTACTTAACGCAGTTGAATCCCAAAAAAATGATAGCTAATATAATGCATTGTGAAAACCCCTTAATACTTAAATTATTTAACCTTGTAGCTATTAGTAAATTCTTTAACCTTGTAGTTGTATAGTAACGTAGTTGAATCCCAAAAGAATGATATCTAATATAATGCACTGTGAAAACCCGTCAATATTTAAATTCTTTAACCTTGTAGCCATATATGTGTTACAATTTGAGCTTTGAAATCAATCATTTCCAAAGCGAGATACTTCCTCTATATCTTATTTTGAATAATTACATTGATAGGCGTGTCTATTTTGGAATAGGGCTTCTATAATTTTAATTTATTTATCAATAATATTAAGTGGTTGGCAGGGGTTTAACCTCCACAACATATTCTATAATATTATTAATATCAGTCATAGATCACACGTTGAGATGTATCTCAAAATTAGTTAAATGTACCTCAAAAGTAGTTATGTCATCTCTGCCCTTTCAATTAAATTGATTAATTTCATATGAACATGTATCATATTTGAGCATGTGGTAATAGTAGGTCAAAGTCTATTTACAAATTAAAAATATCCATGATAAAATTGAGATAAGTGTTTCTAAATAAGAATGTTGAATTTTGTACATGTTTTTTTTATATACATATACATTTAATTTATATATTATTTATTTTATAATTAATAATAATAATTATTGATGGGACATTTTTTGGTACTAATCACATCCAAAGCTTTTTGTCGATGTGTTTCAAACCATCTAGTATGGTTCATCATCATGACCGAACCATCTAGTGTGGTTCATCATTAGGACAAGATAGACAGTCGTCAGATCATGACAATAGATTATAGTGTGGTTCATCATCAGGACATGATAGACAGTTAGATCATGGCAATATATTAAATAGTGATAGTGATTAAGAGAGTTAAAATTTTGAATCGCTAGAGTTTAACCGACCCAAAATTAAAATAATATTACAATGAATGAAGACTCTAATTGATTTTTACTAAATATTAAATGAAATTTTAAAAATATTTATTAAATCATATTGATACCCTATAAAAGTTCAAACAAATAAATGTTTAGAATTGAGTATCTAAACAAATATTCATCTAACTTATTTTCACCAAGTAAACATATATATAAATTTTAAGTTATGATCAAATAATAAATATACCATGAGTAACTAAATTTTTTTTTTTTTTTTGTAAATTGGGCTACTTCTATTATTATACAAAAAAGCTACAAAAAGTTACAACGAGGCAGGCCTCAGATTTCACCATTCAGAGATGGATTTAGCACAGTGAGACACATAACTGGGATATCCAGACAAAAATTTGCCACCGACCATGTCTGGAAGACCGGGCAAACTGCTTAAAAACCTCAACGAGCTGAAAGATAATCCTAGTGACCCAGACATTGTTTTCAGTTACAGACTCAAAAAACCATAACCCCAGACTATTACATAAGACGAAATAGCCGCAAACATAAGCACACTTAAGAACCGTGTTTAACAGGCAAGGAGTTGAGCATAGCTTCAACTTTACAAGGAAAATCGCGTTGAGAAAATAGAGAACATGACAAACCAGACGAACTGAATTAAAGTGCCATACCCACCACCAAAAAGTCATGGAAACTGGCTTAGTCATCCACTGAGGTGGAAGGCTGCTCTTCCACCACCCTGCAGCCATATTGGTCCGGCTCGCTTGAGTCAGTGTAAGGCGCGTCGTCTTCGGCTGGAGCACTTGGACCCGCCACCGCACCCGCATTTTTCTCCGGCATTTTTCATTGACCCAGAACTGGAGCAGGAGGTTGAACTGGTTGACATAGTACTTGAGCAGGAGGCATAGCTTGATGACACAGGACTGGAGCAGGAGGCCTATGCTCCTCAGCAACTGGTGGAGGGACTGCACGATCACACTTCTAGAAACTGGCTTAGTCATCCACTGAGGTGGAAGGCTGCTCTTCCACCACCCTACAGCCATATTGGTCCGACTCGCTTGAGTCAGTGTAAGGCGCGTCGTCTTCGGCTGGAGCACTTGGACCCGCCACCGCACCCGCATTTTTCTCTGGTAGATTTCATTGACCCAGAATTGGAGCAGGAGGCTGAACTGGTTGACATAGTACTTGAGCAGGAGGCATAGCTTGTTGACACAAGACTGGAGCAGGAGGCCTATGCTCCTCAGCAACTGGTGGAGGGACTGCACGATCACACTTCTCGATTTTAACAGAGACGTAATAGGTTGCATTATCCAGAAGGCACGGGAAGCAGAACCGGGATGAGGGGTGTGAGGTGTGCTCGCAGCCAGAAGCACGAGCCCGCCCTCTACCTCTCCCTCGGCCTTGCCTGGCGTGTCGTGAGTCAGAGCCATCTGACGAGGAATCGAAGGAGCGCTGCAGGTTGGCTCTACCTCTGGCGCCTCCCCGAGACCCGCCTCTGCGGCTACTAAGGCGAATCCTTTCCCTTGGCATTGTGGACTGGAATTGACAAAGAGACGGCACAGAGAGCTGTGGCTGGACTGGAATTGACAAAGCGGAGGCACAGAAGGCGGGATAACCTCGACATTAGAAGACACAGAAGCGTAAAGAAGATGAACGAATTGAATGGGAGATTCAACAGTCTGGACCAGGGCTACCAGAAACGCAGGCCAAGGTGTGAACCTCCAAAGGCCCCGATAGGAAAACCCCGGAGTGAGAGAGAGATGAACAATGTTAACGGGAGACTCCACAGAAAAGACCAGGGCGTTCTGAAGCGCAGGCCGAGATCTGTGCCTAAGAGACTTTCTTCGGCGTCCACAGGTCTGCAAACCACAACACAGAATAACCCAAAGCCAAACATTAACCAAAACAGCAGAAATGAAATGCGTTACCATCCCAGGCGTGCCGTAAATATACTAAACATCCACTGTCCGCGCCATGTGCGAACCAATACCATGCAGCTGCCTCCCGGAAGCCGAAGTTACAGAGCGCAAGGGAAGAATTATGCCTTGGGCGGCTAGCTTGCTATGAGTTATACTTCCCTCTTTCAATTTGAAGCGATAGGGGTGGCAGGCCTTAAGTGTTGCTATACAGGTGGCGGGGTTGGGCTGCCACTTGCCCAGTGGGAAACCCGCCCCTGTACCTTCCTCATTAACTATCACCCGCAGCCGGGAGAGTAACTAAATTATTAAATAAATATAAAGAATTGAATTGGTAAAAAAATATTTCATTAAACAACATTGTTTCTAGAATAAATAAATTTTTGTTAAATATTTTGATGAGAGTGTTATGAATAAATAAGTAAACAAAAATTATAAATAATTTTGACTAAATAAATTTGTTTTTTTAATTAAATTTAGTTAGAAATAATTGAATTCAAATAGATTAAGAGATTAAAATAAAGAATCCACCCAAATATTATAATAAAAAATAATACTAATAATACTAATAAAATAAATACAATTGAAAATAATAAGCATAATACTAAATAAATAAACAAGAAACTAATGAATAAATAAGTAAATGGATAGATAGATGGCTAAATAAATAAATAAAAATAAAACTAGGAGGATAAGGCAGGGAACTAACAACTACTAATCTTCCAATTATCATCTTGGTTTAGATTACTAGGTCTCCTTTCGATTTCTATAGCTTCCCTAAACTTATGGTGATGGAAATGATAAATTCTAACAATGATGGTCAATTCTAGCAATGGCCCCAATGTCCACAATGTAGATATGATGTTTAGTCTTTACTACATGTTCCGCCAAAGCCGAACAACATGTCCTCCCATGTTTTATGTTTTCACATGCTCATCAATTGTTTGATTTATAGAGAGGCATTTCACCAATGTAGAGAGTCGCACATGAACAAGGGATGAGATAAACACCTTTCATATTCTTGGGTCCACATGGCCCTTATTCAAATTTATTTATAAATTTAATTTTTGTTTACTCATTTATTCTCAACGCTCTCATCGAAATATTTAACCAAAAATTATTTATTCTAGAAACAACATTGTTTAATAAAGTATTCTTTTAGTTAATAACTAGAGGTTTTATTATTCAATTGTTTATATTTATTTAATTATTTAGTTACTCATGGTATATTTATTATTTGATCATAACTTAAAATTTATATATATTTTTACTTGGTCAAAACAATTTACATGAATATTTGTTTAGACAAGTCAATTCCAAAAATTTATTTGTTTGAACCTTTATAGAGTATCATGATGATTTAATAAATATTTTTAGAATTATCATTCATTATTTAGTCAAAATCAGTTAGAACCTTCATTCATTATAATGTTATTTTAATTTTGGGTCAACCCTAGTTGTTAAAACTCTCTTCATAGCTATCACTATTTAATCTGACTTTGCACCTTGTAATGATGGTGAACCACACTAGATGTTTCGAAACACACAAAAAGCTTTGGATGCGATTAGTACTGAAAAATGTCCCATCAATTATGTACTGAAAAATGTCCCATCAATCATAATTGTGGATCACATAGGCCTAAATTTGGAAAATAATAATTATTTAAAAAATATCCATAACGAAGTCTTGATAAATATTTATTAAGAATTTTGTTACATGTTTCTTTAATTGTATATATGTTTAATTTCTATATTAATTGTTTTTATAATTAATAATAATAGTAATAATTTAAACTACAATTATCATTTAATATATAATTTTTCTAATGTGTATAACAATTAATAAAATAAAATAAAAGAAGTAAATAGCTAGTTGCACGGAGAGACATTCTACATCTCGGTATGTGGGTAATGCGTGATTTCGTACATGTTCAATGTGAAGTTGACGTGTATTCCTCTTAAAATAAGAATAAAATGTAAAAACAATGTTGGCTATAATAAAAAAAATAAACATAAAAATGTATGTTGAGTTAGTTTTAATTAAAATCATTATGAAACATCAATCAATCCAACTTCACTAGGGTGGTTGGATTTGTTTTCATTGATCGAATGGCAGATAGACTGATCCATACAAGAAAAAGATGCTAAATTAAGGTCGGAAGAATATAGTGAGTGCTCCAAAACCTGAAGTAGATGACGACCACCAGTTGCCCAGAACCACTAGCTTAGACCAAACCCACAGAAACCAAAGGGTGCAAACTAACTTACCCAACAAGGCAGAGGGAAATCTTGGCTTTACAATTGTCATAATAACGATACCACCCTCAAGCAGGGTTATTAAACTCCGCATGCTCACTGCCACCTCGCCAAGTGCAACATGCATGCAGAGGGTGGCTAAAAAATTCTAATGGATACGCATTAAATGCTGAGCTAGGACAAGCCTAACGGGGCCAGCTCAAACCCCAATCGGGGGAACATAAAATTAATATTTTAAAATATTTAAATTCAAAATTTTAATAACTTTTATTTCAATTAAATTAATAAAAAGTATCTAAAAACTTAAAAATGTTAAACAAATTGAATTTTTGACCCAAGCAAATGATTTTTACAATTATTTTTATGCAAGTGGATGACTGTTAGTAAGTTATTTAATTTTTCATGTTTTCTTCTATTGAACTTGCTCCTTGGTGAGCCACATGCCTTAGTGTAGGATTTGGACTACTTTGACAACCCAATGTATTTGGAACCTCTATTATCAATTTCTCTTAATATATGTGTCTGTTGTCTAATCAATTTTTTCATGTTCAATGCAATCTAGGTTGAGCTCTGTCAATGTTAGTTGCTTTGTTATTTCTGATGTGTCTAACAATGGTGGAAAGTATGGTTGAAACAAGTCCACATTGAACACTTGGTGTAGGCCAAGGAATGGGGGGATACTTAGCTCAAAAGCATTGCCACCCGTGGCCTTAGTGATGATGTAAGGTCCATGGCAGAATGGTTGAAGGTTCTAATGGGTCCCCACAAGGCGTTCTTTGAATAAATATAACCAAATTTTGTCTCCCACTTGAAACCTGTGTGGCACCTCGTAATGATCATGGTATTGCTTATACTTAGTATTAGCTTTCTGTAAGACATCATGGATGTATTGGTGAATGTGTCAAATTCATTCAATAAATTTGCTACCCTTTTCAACTTTAGATTGAGCATGTGCAAATTCTGCATGGGTAGTTGCAAGGGGTAACACAACATTAATGGGACTTAATGGTTGAAATCCAAAGCCTACCGAAAAAGGGTTGTGGTTAGTTGAGCTATGGAGAGATCTATTTTATCTATTCTTAACATAATAGAGACTCTCATCCCATGTACATGGATTCTTGGATTTGTGCATGCACAAAATGTGCATGATCATCCTATTGATGACCTTTGTCTTACTATAAGACTCAGGGTGGAAAGGAGTTGATTTGGTGAGTTTGATGTTCAAAATTGACTAGAGGCTCGACCATAATGTGCTTAGGAACCTGCTATCCCAATATGATATGATGGTTTGCGAGATCCAAAACTATACCCACACATATTCGAAGAAGAACTTCACAACGGATTTTGTTGTGATATTCTTTTTGTAGGAAGAAAAGATAGCCATCTTAGAAAATCTGTCAATAACCACAAACACATTATCATTACCATGCTCGGTAGAAGGAAGACCAAAAATATAGTCCATAAAAATGGATTCCCAAGGGTGGTTAGGGTAGGTAGAGGGATGTATGACCCTTGCTTCTTAATGGTTGGTTTGCATTAGATGAAATTTCACCCTAAAAGTGGTCCCTTAAAGAAAAATAGTAAAATAATAATTAAAATAATAAAATAAGAGTTATGAATTTTGGAGAGAAAAGAAGAAAACTAGATTTTTAATTGTATTTTTGGCTTATCTGCTTATAAGTTGACTCAAATTTCAAGTGTAGACACTCATTGAATGCAGAATTAAATTCCACATAAAATGATTACCCATTATGCATAATTTTTAGAAGACCCACATTGATAAAAAATTTAAGATACATTAAGAAAACATGTTATCTTAAATTTTCATCAATTTGTGTCTTCTCAAAAGTATGCATATTGGGTGCTCGTTGGATGTGGAATTTAATTTTGCTTCCAATGAGTGTCTACACTTGAAATTTGAGTAAACCTATAAGGAGATAAGCCAAAAATACAATTAAAAAGAGTAGTTTTTCTTATTTTCCCTCCAAAATATTACATGTACATATTTTAAGTTTTAAAATGATTTTGATTGGTTTACATATTATGACATGGAAATTACATGAAAATTTCATGGGCACCTTTAGGCTAAAATTTCCTCTAATGCCAATGTCACAGAGGGTTTAGGACCTAATATACTTGCAAACATCATTTGAAGTTTCATCTAGTAAAAATAATTTTCCAATACAGTCGCGATCTTCTCCACACTAAGGTGATGTTCAAACTAATTATAATATTCCCCTCAAATCGGCTTGGAACACTCACTGGAAGGAACACAAAGGTATCTGAGGTAGCACAATAGTGCATCATGGAGGTGGAAGTATGGAACTTTCTTGCTTGCCATCAACATCTGATATGTGGCAACAAACTCTAAATCATTGATCTATAGTTGTGGCCATCCAGAGCTCTCATTCCCATAAAAGTAGAGAACGATGGTCAATGCCATATCTGGGAGTTGGCAAAGCCAATTTGTGACATGGTTGGTGCTACCCTTCTTGTATTTAATGTTCAAATGAAATTCTTGTAGATATGTGGACCAATTATAATGGCGTTAATTATGTGTTTTCCCATATGTCTACATCAATTGAAGAGGTTTGTGATTCATGTGGATGATAATATCCCTCCCTAGAATATAATGTTTCCATTTTTACTAGGTCTACACAGTTAAATACATCTTCTTATCATATCTGGGGTATCTATGGATAATATCATAGAGTGTCTCACTATGATAAGAAACCAAAAATTGTTGTTGAATAAATAATTCACCAATAACATAATAAGAGGAATTTATTTCAACCTCAAATGATTGTTGTAGGTTTGGTAGGGTGTGTTATAAACATTTTTGGGCACTTCAACCCCAATCATAAATGTCCATAAACTGAGGGATCCTAAGTCCCTAAAAGTGTTGTTTCACTGCCTAAAAGAGCAAGGTCAACTGATTACATCATCTCCCAGAAGTTCTCCACCAAAAATTGCTCATAAATGGTCAAAACTGGACCATACTGAAAGCTCAATGCAGAGGGTGCGATGCATACTGATTTGCTCCTCTGTAGGGTGTGATGGTTGGGGATGGACAAATGGTAGGGACAAAAATGCGAGGTGGAAGATCATGGAATCTTCCAGAAGCTTCCCCTCTGACACTTGCCACTCCATTTTCGACCAAGGATGAGTAAGAGATCATCATTATCCAAGTGGAAGTAGGAACTATCAGAGAGAAGACACTAATCAAGATGCCAAAAGATGACTTACCTCTCTGTAATCATCTATATATGGATCCCTCATCACAGAGATCCAGGGGCTGGAATTTTGTATCTTATAGAGAAATGTTGTTGGTATTCTGGTGTACATTCATAGTGTTGGGTGATCTAGCTTTGCTTGAGGTGAAGAAGGGCTTCCTAGCTAGAGGATGATGTTGGGTCAGAGCACATGGTTGTAATCCTCTTGCTACTTTTCATCTGAATAAAGCTATTCTTGTTTCCTTCCATATTCTTGTGTACTTATTTGTATATGCATGTATATGGTTAATACACATCTGATCCTGTATTATTTATGAATTTAGATCCTAGTTTCTTGCATAGTAGTATGTTGCTGTGATTATACAGGTCCTTGTAGCTGCGCAGACAAAGAAGAAGCGGTGAAACTCTATCAAGAAGGAGAGGAAATCAAATGGAAGACTCAGGTTGGCCCTCTTGGTTCTCCTCTCATCTATTTTCATAAAAGGAAGCGATAGTATACTTTGATTGTTTTTTCTAAGATAGCCACCCATCTTAGTGGGAATAGCAACATCCGAGTGGACACTATTCTCATATAACAAAATGGCGACTCCGCTGGGGAGCGACTAGATTACCTGTTAGCCTATCTATCCTTGTTTTTTTTATAAAGATACAGACAGAGCCTGAAGTCAAGCTAGCTAGCCTTCGAATTGCATTTGTCATACAAATGCAAAGTAGATCAATGTTGCTTCAGTCTATCTCCGTGTTTTGTTTATGAATCAAACAATAGATCTGCAAGCAATCTAATTGCCCTGAGTGGTGGCTCTAGTAACCTCTTAGATCACCCCTATGTTTTACATACACTGATCTTTACTTATTCAACCTAAACACCTGAACTAGATTACAAATTGTGAGTGAAATCTCATTCAAAGTCTTGCACTGCTACCATCACACCTTGCCTTGAAGGCAGCCTGTATGCATCGCACTTCCTGAGTGAAGTAGGTGTGCTGCATACTGAGTTCATTGTGTAACAAGTGCGATGGTCAGGGAGGATTGACTTTATCCTTCGACTGTGGATTTTTCTAACTATTTTCAGTCTTATTCAAGAGTTTTGTTGTCTATAGTCAGTGTACTTCCGTGAAAACCCCCTTCTCTTGCATTATTTTGCCTCCTTAGTGCAAAGAACTATAAATGTTTTTATGTATTGTGTGTTGTTTTTAGTTCTCTTTTGCAAAAAGTAGCATAGTCGAACTGTCGTCTCTAGATCTGAAAGTGTCGTAGCTGGCATTTTCAGTTTTAGAAAGCAATCCCATTGTTCTGGATAGTCGATTATACAGTTACTGTTGCATAGGATTTGAATTATTAGTTTTTAAGGTGTCGAAAAACAATTTCCATTTCAAAATCGCAAAGTGTATCTCTTTCTTTCACTTCGTTTTGAAAAAGAATTTTTTTGAGTACTGTCGCTTTAAAAGTAATTCAGTTTTGCATGTGGCTTTCTTAACATCATTCACACATTAAGAGAGCTGAAAATAGATACATGCATGTGCATTTGCATTTTGATTGCTTGGCTTGAGTTAGGACAGTGCATTTAGTGTGTGCTCTATGCTCTGTGAAGAAAAGATTCTTGAATTTCTTCCCTTTAGTAGCTATGATTTTCATTGCTGAAAGAAGATAAAACGTTTGTTTATCCTCTTAGAATGTATTTTAGGAATATATATATATATATCACATGGTGAACCTGAAAGGCAAATTGTTAAGCAAGATGAACTTAAAATAAATCCAAAGAATCTAACAATGCTTTGGAACTTAACGCACAACATCTAGAGGTCTAGGCTAGAGACATATTCTAGCGTCGTAAAACTTGGTAACTATTGCTTTCAGTGTTGGTTGGGTGATTCCTCAACTATGAGACGGCAAGTGCCAGTACGGACTTGTGCTCCCACATACCGTCATGTATATATTGGGAGACCACAATAGGCTGCATCCTTTATCCTTAGGAAGCTGTGTTTGCCGCCCTATCGATCGCAATGCACCGAACACAGCATTTGGGAAGACTGACTCCCGTACTGTAAAAAGTATTCTGCAGTTTTACGATTGGTTTGGTAATCCTCTCTGCCTAGATCTCTAGAGAAGTCCATTTTGTTCCTTTTCAGACTCCTTAAAAGAAAAGGTCCTCTGAGCACTTGTCACTTCAAGCTCAATAAAAATTGAAGGCGACTAGAGCCATATTTTGTTTTTTCTCGACTCTTTAAAATTGAAAAAACAAGTTGTGTCAAAGTATCTAAAATTCATTTAATTCGAAAAACATTTTTCCCTTTATTTTGAGTTGATCAAGTAATCCGCAATCGTGGAAGAAAGTCAATCAAAACCCCATTGTTCGCGGAGTCTTACGAGTCAACCGTTGTTCACTCTGAAAGCAAAACCATTCCGAACGAAGCAAACTCGTTTAACCATATCAAAGTCCCCTAGGTTGGTTGGAGCAAGCACTCCAAGATCCTTAGAGACTCTGGTTACTCCGAACATTTCTGGAATCCCTGCCTCTACAGAAGAAATTCCGCAACAGAAAACGAACATTACAGCTGATCATAGTGTGATGGTTAACACTTCTATTCCTGAACCGGCTCCATCTACAGCTGATTCGGAAGGTGTTACTGCCCAACTATCTACTACTGCAGAACTTACATCTTCTTCGGTAACCAAAAATATTTTACGGACCTGACAGTCTGCCTCTTCCTCCTGGATTGATTGCCATAGAAGAGATTGTGGAATATCCTCCATCTAGCACTCCAACGTAACTTGGAGCTGGGATCGCCCTATATCCTTCTTCATCAGAGAATACTCACCCACCCTCGGAAGTTCTTGAAGAATCACTGAGGAATCTCTTGGATAGGCTTAATATGTCTGAACAACCGTCAACATCAAGGACCGTGTCACGCGACACAGAAACAGTGGAAGCTCCTTCTGCTATTCCGACAATGTTCGCTGGCGTGCCGTCTATCCCAACTAGCTTTCAATCACTGGATGGAGTCCATCTGGGGACTATTTCGACAATATGGACTGTTCTCGTTTGTTCATCCAGAATTATATCTAGAATCTCTTACGTTGAGTCTCGACAAATTGATCCGTCATAAGGTCAATTTGGGCAAACTGGTCCCAAAAGGAAAATTATTCCTTTGAGTACTGGATTACCATCATATGGAGGGTCGTATACCCTTTCATTGTCTTCCCCAGAAGGACAACCATGCGTGAGTTCGCAACAAAATTTGGGTTATGTTGGAACCACGACTAGTGGTTGCGTACCAATCCTGTCTCAACAACCAAGAGTTGTATGCTCAATACAACAAAGTTCACCTATGACAAACATCCCCACTATGCTGGCTATTGTGGCAGGATTGCAAGTGCAAGCATATGCCAACCTCAAGTTTCGCAGGTTGCAATACAACAATCTCTTATACCTCCAACACAACCACAATCACCTGGAATGGCATAGGTTCAAATGGGGAACACCAATCCCCATCTTGGTTAAATAGTTAGTGCTGGACAATAGTCCATGGCTTCACAACCATGGCTGGTGCAATACCAACAACCGCAATTCCAGCAGGCTTACCAAGGATATGAGCAACAAATCTTTGCAAGTAATGGGCAACAGTATCAACCATATCATAATGGTTATGCCCATCAACCTTATCAAAGTTACCAACATCAAATGCATTATGCTGGTATGCAAAGACCGATTGCTCAAACGATTCCGTCTTATCCTGGGTATGCTCAACGAAGCCTGAATCAACAGTTGCCCTTCGTGGCAACTCTAGAGTTACCATATCTAAGTCGACTAACAAACGATCCAATTGCCTATGCCCCTTAGTGGCCGGCGATTCCGCATAAAATTACGTCGGATATTCCTAAATTTAATGGAAATCCGGGTGAAGACCCATCGAATCATGTGATGACCTTTCATCTATGGTGTTCATCAAACACTCTCAATGATGATTCGATTCAGCTTTGCCTCTTTCAGCACACGTTAACTGGTCCGACAACAAAGTGGTATATCGAACTGCCTAGAGCTTCATTTGATAACTTCAGTACCCTAGCCACAACCTTTTTAGCCCATTTTCAATTACCTATGAGGTACGAAACAGGAACTGAGATGCTTACCAATTTCAAACAAATGACAGACACTCACATATCCAATTATATTCATGAGTGGCGGCGTCGTCGTAGAATGGTAAAAACATATGTCCCTAATCAGCTATGGCTGAATGGTTTATTAAGTCACTGTTCCCCGCTATTACAGAAGATGTGGCAAAGGGGGGAGTCGTCACTGAAGAGCAAGTTATTTCTTGTGCACAATACCTAGAATTCATCTATACTTAGTATGGCATGCTCTACGATAAAATCCCTAATGCTCCTAGACTAGAATTCTCCGTTCCTCCGCCTCCTAAATCAAACAAAGACTCTCATACCAACAATGGTGTAATGGGTACGACAAGCACTAAAACTACGAAGGCCACATCAAAAAAGGCCCACACATTTTCGAGTCAAGATGCAAATGAATAACTTCTAGCCTCGAAAGTAAATGTCATGTCAACAGATAAAGGCAAAGAAACCAAGCAGCCAGGAGGCAAGAAGGAAAAACAAGGGAAGAAGAAAGACCAGGGAGACTCATCTCCTAGGAAATCTTCTGCGAACCCTTCTGGGAATGCGAAACCCAAATATCCGTGTAGTATATGTGACGAGGATCATTGGACCAAAGAGTGTCCATATAAAGAAGAACTTAGAAAATTCTTCAAAAGTTCAAAAACCTCGGTTGTACTGACGGATCTGTTTCCAAACCCATGAACAAATCTGGTTGCTATCGAAAATGCTTCCCCATCCCAAGTGCTAATGTTGTTAGTCTCGAAGCAACTAAATGATGCTCTTATAATGATAAGGAGTAAAGATTATGTGAATCCACAGATGTTGAACAACAAGGATAATGATCAACCTAGTAGTTCAACAACGACTTCAACAGAATTCGTGCCACCCATCATTCCTGAATTAACAATAAAACTGCCAAAGGGAGTAGTACGCAAATCGATGTTTAATCCTCGTGCCTGAGCAGAAAAACACTATAATATAGTGGAGGATTTAGCTCAATCACCATCCGCGATGTCGACTCTTGAAGTACTGCAAAATTGCCCCTCCCAAAAGCAGGCTTTATTATCAGCAACAGGTGGGATTGACCCAATGGATTCCAATCTTGTATCTTTTAATCATAAAGGATACAACCCTCAATTACCAGCTCAACTAGCTTTCCTCATTCAAGTGAAATCCCTCAACAAAACTGTTCATAGAACAATTATTGATGAGGGGGCATCCACATGTATCATGTCGATGAGTTGCTGGAAAAATCTGGGGTCTTTGTCTTTGTTGCGATCATCAACAACATTAAAAGCATTTGATGGACAAACATACACCCCGTATGGGATACTAAGTAACTTGAAACTCGAACTGGGGGGAAAAACAGTAGAAATCGATGTTGAAGTCATCGACGGGAATCTTGATTACAACATCCTACTGGGAAGACCCTGGATATATGCCATGGCAGTGGTTGTGTCGACCTACTTTAGGAAAATTACATTTCCTTCTGAAGGAGGAATTACAATCATCAATCAACAAAATTTTCTCCCCAACAATTCGCAAGTTACAGGAAGCATTCCAATGATCCATGGAAGCCCTATCATGCTTCATAATATCGGAGTAGGCCTACTAATAGACCCTACGTTAATGGGAACTTTTACCCTACCGCCTCCTACAAATTCGGCAGAAGTGGCTAATGTAGGAACCTGCAATATGATATCTTCCATTCAAAAGATGTCAGAAAACGATGTTAAAATTGATCATTCGAAGGTTTTGCCTCTAACCCCGCTGGAAATATTATAGCAATCAATGTTCTCAGCCTGGGTGGCAAACCTGCATCAATGCTCGTCAAGCATTTGGATAGATAGATCTAAGGAATATGGCACCCCTTCAGATCCTTGGTCACTAGTACACTCTACAGACGAAGGAATAATTCAATCAATGATGATTGATGGGGCACCATGGGAAGATTACCACCATCGTTCCCATCTTCCGACTTGGAAAGAAGATAATTTCGGCGACCTACACCATCCTTCAGTGTTTGACTTTCTGACGAATACTGTAAACATGGTGGATTCCGAGAGAAACCTATCCAATATCGAAGAGACTATTGCCATAAACATCTCGACCAAAATAGATGTTGTAGAGAACATTCATGTTCGCAAATCTTGTTCTTCTTCTGAACTGGAAATATATAGCACTCTCTTTCGCGAGTTTAGAGATGTCTTTGCTTGGTCATATGATAAAATGCCAGGTATCGACTCGAGCATAGTTGAACACGAAATTAAGATGTATCTAGATGTCAAACTGGTACGATAGCAGCTAAGGCAGGTGCACCCCAAGAAATTCGTTGCCATCAAGGCAGAAGTTGAGAAAATCCTCCATGCTAGTTTCATTTACCCCATTCCTCTAACCGATTGGGTATCAAATATTGTTCCTGTGATGAAAAAACAAGGAAAGATTAGACTGTGCATTGATTACAGGGATGTAAATCAAGCTTGTCCGAAGGACAACTACCCTACACCCTTTATCCACCAGATAATTGATGAATGCGCCAAATGCGAAATATTTTCATTTATGGATGGATTTTTCGAGTATAATCAAATAAATATCCGCTCACAGGACCAGTCAAATACTGCATTCATTTGTCCGTGGGGCACATTCGCTTATCGCAAGCTACCCTTTGGTTTGAAAAAAGCAGGGGCAACTTTTCAGAGAGCAATGAACTATGCTTTCCATGACATCAAAAACATCATTCAACCTTATCTCGATGATCTCCCAGTTCATTCACGAAAGAGGATCGATCATCCATGCCATTTGAGAGCAATATTTCTATGTTTCCGACACTACAAGATAAGACTCAATTTGTACAAATGTGTGTTTTGTGTCAGTTCTGGTCGTTTACTTAGCTTCGTCATCTCAAAGGATGGGATTCGTCTCGACCCTTGCAAGGTTCAGACAATCATCGATTTGCCTCCACCTTCAAGCCTGCTTCAGATTCATAAACTCCAAGGGAAAGAAAATTTCCTCAGGATGTTCATTCCAAATTACGCCAAACTAGCTAAAGGTTATACTTGTCTTTCGAAAAAGGATGTACCCTTCGTTTGGGACCAGGTTGCACAAGCCTCCTTTGATGCTTTGAAGAAATATCTAATACAAGCGTCATTAATGTATGCCCTGATTATCAAAAAGACTTTAACCTGTATCTAGCTACAACAAATACGACCATAGCAATGGTTTTAGTTCAAGAAGACAATAGAATTGAACATCCTATATATTATTTAAGCCGAAACTTAAATGATATGGAAATGAAATACTCCTACGTTGAAAAGCTTTCCTTTGCAGCTGTTCAAGTAATACATAGATTTCGACACTACGTCTTCTTTAGGAAAACTACCATTTTATCATATTGCAACCCCATGGCTTATATATTTTCGCAATAATTTCTAGGGGGCAAGTATTAGAAATGGATAACAATTCTACAAGAGTTTGATTTGGAATTCAAAAAATCCAAACCAAAGAAATCCCTGGTATTCGCAGAGTTACTATGCGATCTCCCATCGTCATCCAACGAAGCAACATCCGAAGAAGCAATCGTGGATGAAAATTTATTTATGATATCTTCAAGCGATTTGTGGTACGGAGATATAATCATTTATCTCCAGACACAAACATACAGGTCTAATACCTCACACTCTGAACAACGATGTATTCGATACCAAGCAAAAGACTACGTGATCATCAGTGACTCTTTACCGTCGTGGTATCGATACAGTTTTGTGGAGGTGCCTCACCCTTGAGGAGGTCGAAAAAGTCCTGAATGACTGCCATTCAGGCACGTGTGGGGGGCATCAATCTGGTTATCCTATGGCGCAAAATTTTTTATGAGCAGGATACTTCTAGCCAACAATGTTCAAAGATTGCATAACTGCAGTTAGCAGTTTTCATGCTTACCAAATTTTCAAGAGCAAAACCAGAAGACCACTCGCACCACTGCATCCAGTAGTAGTTGTTGGGCCATTCGCCAAATGGGGCATAGATTTCATGACATGTAACCCCACCTCGATCAGGGGGCATAGGTACATAATAGTCGCGGTGGACTATTTTACCAAATGGGCCAAGGCGATGCCTACATTAAACAACAGCGGCGAAACGACTACCTTTTTCTTTTTCAATCATGTAGTCTCTAGATTCGGCGTTCTGCAGGCCATAGTCACAGATCATTGATCGCATTTTTGCAATCACACGATGGTTGAGTTGGCTGCCAAATTAGGACTTTCCCACGACATCTTTACTCTGTACTATCGGCAAGCTAACAGATAGGTTGAAGCAATCAACAAATTCCTAAAGCACATGCTGCAAAGGATGATCGGAGTCCACAAACGGGATTGGTACCTAATCCTGTACTCGGCCTTGTGGGCATACCGGACATAGGTAAGAAATGCAACTAGATTCACACCTTTTCAATTGGTGTACGGTCTGGAAGCAATCTTACCGGTTCAATGTGAAATCTCGTCCCTCAAACTCGCAGTCGACCTTCTCCCTGAAACCTCAGAAGAAGAGGCTCATTTCTTGGAACTAATCCATTTGGATGAAACCTGTTGTGATGTAGCTTCGGCTAACAAAGCTCATAAGAAGTGAGTCAAAGCACAGTTCGACAAGAATGTCAAACCTCGCGTCTTCTCAGAGGGTGACCTGGTTTTACTTTATGACCAGGAATCCGATAAATTGGGAGCAGGGAAATTCAAATTGTTATGGATGGGTCCCTATATTGTTAAACAAGTATTAGCAAAAGGATCCTATGAGTTGATGGACTATGATGGGATTCCACTGGCGCAACCTCACAACAGGTTGTACCTCAAGTGTTACTATGCTTGATTTCGCATAGTAATCCTCATGCTTTTGTTAAATTTTTGTTTTCGCTAAGAGCATTTAATTTGGTTAAGTAATCCACTTTTTTCATTCGTTGCAGATGTCAAACCTACTGGAATCATTCGTTGGATATGCCAACGGAGCAAGTTGTAGTTCGCAGAACCTGTATTCTGCGGCATGGGCCATTTTCAATCCCAACAACGAGTTAGTAAGTTTCAAAGGAGTGTGTATTGGTTGGTATACAAACAATATCACTGAGTACAATGCATTGATGGAACTCCTTTCTGATGCCATCACACATGGCATATACCGACTTGTCGTCAGGTTAGATTCACAGCTCGTCATTCTACAACTCACCGTCATCTATGCTGTACGAAATCCAGCTATCTATCGCATGTTCCTAAGGGTCAAAATTTTGGAAAGACAGTTCGATTTCATCCAATATCAACATATTTCCAGAAGTTTAAACGCATTAATAGACAATTGGCAAATTATGTGTTAGATAGACATTTGCGACATTTATAAAAAGAAGCATCACATCAATATACGTAGTAGGATTATGTAACTGAACCAAAATAAAGTTCCAAGAATCAAAAATATATTCCATAACTGTTTATAGTCTATACATAATGTTCTGTAACCAAGACAAAATTGGTCAAATGACCCAAAACTCAAAATTCTAGGGGGCACCCTAGTCTAATGATGCTGGTGATAACAAGTCACAACCTATGTAATCATGCGTAAGAGCCTAGTCTATCGACTTGACACTCCAGTGGTATGTCATTGCAACCGCAAAGGTAGCTCATCAGTCCTCATGTCCGGGATACCAAGGGTAAGACCCTCAATCTGGTCCTGTAGTGCCAAAAGAATCTCGGCCACATCAAGGTCGCGAAGGATAGCCCTCCCAACAGCTTTTCTTGTTGGAGCGGCCGCTGGGTCTCTACGACGTACTGTTGGTCGAACTGGTCCAACATCTACATGAATACATGAGTTTTGATTAGTATTTATCATAAGAATATAAGGACATTAGAAAGGACAATGAACAAAGATATTGTCAGAAAATTACCCATGGCACCCCACTACTCTCCAACCGGCAACACCAAATGTCATTCCCCAGATCACACATCGCAAATAGTCAAACGTTGTCCCTAAATGGTCTTTTCATGCAAGAAATGTCTCTTCGGTCTCTTGTCCATCCACTTGATGAGCACGAGTGATTCAGTAAGATGTGACTAAAACCTAAGGGGCATGCACCCTGGTCTGCTTCGACAGGAAAACTCTGGGTATAGGGTAGGTTTCAACGAACGATATATGATTAGTCTGATACCCATCCATATAAGAAAAGGGGATTAGACCGGATAAGATACCTCCGTTAGAAGGTAGGCCTTTCTCGATAGAACAAATGTTTTTTTTGCAAATTGAAGGGTAACCTGGAAACTCTACTTCGCTATACCTGGGGGCATGCAAACCTTTCCGCATGCAAGCGAATAACGGCTATTTATTTTTTAAATTTTTAGGACCTCTAACCCTTTAAACCTGTAAGGCTAGTCGCTTCCTAACTTGCATAAATAAAGGATCCGTGGAAAAGCTTTAGAGATGTAAGCCGCTTCAAAATAGCATCTTGAATGAGACATTTCTTATCATATGACTGGTGAGCAATGTTGTCACAAAGTTCAAGCTCGTTAAAAAATAAACTCTCCATGAGCAGTTTTAGTGCAAAGTTCAAGCTCGTTAAAAAATAAACATAAGTCATGAGCAAGTGTTTCTCCTAGCTTTTAATCTCATTAAAAATTGAACCGGTAAATAACCATTGTGAATGCCTTATCGCCAGCTTTTGAGCCTTGGTCGTGTTCTTGCCATCACCTCCACTCTATTTTTAGCCGATCATTCACCCCCATATGATTGTTTACCCCTTCGAGGAACATCTACAAAGAGTGATTCTGATAGCCATCCCGTGGACACTGCCATGATTGGAAATTCCAAATCTTACCTGAATTAGCTGCTACCCAAAACAATCACTCGTTCCTCAAAAACGAGTCTTCTTTAGCTCTTTTCACCTAACTCATAAAATATGAAAAGATTGCCGAAGCGATGGCCCTCCGGCTCATTAAAAGCATCGGAAGTGCTATCCCTCCTCTATATTTTTAATCTTTTTGGACCTAGGGATTATTACACAAAAAAAGATCAAGCGCTTGTCTTGTTCGGCTCGTTAAAACTATCGAAAATTCATCCCTTTTGTATTATTTTACGCTTTTTCAGACTTAAGGGATTATATAACGAAAAAGAATCTTTGGAGTCTTCTTTTCATTTCTTTCAGACTCTCTAAAATTGAAAGAGATCGAGTTATCTTTATCGTTAAACTCATTAAAACCTAATAGCGACAAGCTCATCCAAATGGACGAGAATGAGTTTTGCTGTTGCTAGGCTCGCTAAAATATAGCGACAGGTTTGCCCAAAGGGCGGATTATAGAACAAACATATGTTATCCTCCTCAAGCTTGACAAAATAAAGAGGTACTGGTTAGCAATGACTGGGGAAAATTGGGAAGAAAATAAGAAGAAACTTTATTTGTAGCAAGTCACTCTTGAACATGACACTTTCCATCCGCATCCATGTCAGGTTGGGTTGTTCCATTCACTGGTCTTCACCATTGGTCCGTCACACCGTCCATCTTTGGGGTTAACGCTACCAATCCATCGTTAGTGTCACTGATATGTTCAAGAGAAGTCATTTAGACAATTCACTTGTGTCTCACCCACTGCAATACATTCATGCTTCATTCCTTCAAGACCGCCACCCTGAACCCTGTATTATCAGTTTGTTTTCACCTCCAAAATCATTTTCTTCATTCCATGTCGTTGATGTGGGATTCATTAAGGCCCTCCTACGACGGGTCGCTTCTTTTTGACATCAGCTCATTATCCAAGAAGTTGACTTAGGAACAACCCTTTCAGTACTTTGAAGCTTGCATGCCTCAATGGCAAGTTTCTCACTTTCGGCGACAGGTTTACATCAATGGCCTTCAACCGAGAGATGTTGCGTGGTGTTCGACACCAAGTCCTTTTTCACACCACATAAATTGTACTATAGTAACTTGAGGTTCATTGTCATTATTGGTGATTCCTCTCGCACCTGTTAACAACTTACGTCATTGGTTGGTAATCAGGTGATGTCTTTCCATGTTCAACTCCAGAACATTTTTCACATGGATCGACTTGTACCCCGAGTGAAGATTGAACGAGTTTTGAAGACCCCGGATCTAGTTTCATCCATCCGAGCTGTGATATATTCGGGAATATAAAAACATCCAGTGTACATCATTGCCAAACAGATAATTATCCAAATCAAAGGATGATATGTCCATGTCATCAGTCTGTCACACATACGATTTTCTGTTCTATGTACATGAAAATGAGTTTATAAAGTTGAGCATGGGAATTCCCGCCTCAGCTAGATCAGGAAACAATGTTGTCAAAATAATGTATTGTATTGTATCTTATTATAGGTCACCTCCCAGCTCAGAAAAACTTCAGATCCTCATAGTAAAGCATTTCACCCGACATCAGAAAGATTAATGACCTCATGCTTTAGGGGGAAACTGTTATAGACATTTTTGGACACTTCAACCCCAATCATAAATGTCCCTAAACTGAGGGCTCCTAGGTCCCTAAAAGTGTTGCTTCATTGCCTAAAGGAGAAAGGTCAACTGATTACATCATCTCCCAAAAGTTCTCCACTGAAAACTGCTCATAAATGGTCAAAACTGGAGCATACTGAAAGCTTAATGCAGAGGGTGTGATGCATATCACCTTCCCAATGTACAGGGTGCGATGCATACTAATTTGCTCCTCTATAGGGTGCGATGGTCGGGGATGGACAAATGGTAGGGACAAAAATGCGAGGTGGAAGATCATGGAATCTTCCAGAAGCTTCCCCTCTGACACTTGCCACTCCATTTTTGACCAGGGATGAGTAAGAGATCATCATTCTCCAAGTGGAAGCAGGAACTATTAGAGAGAAGACACTAATCAGGATCCCAAAAGATGACTCACCTCTCTGTAATCATCTATATATGGATCCCTCATCACAGAGATCCAGGGGCTGGAATTTTGTATCTTATAGAGAAGTGTTGTTGGTATCTTGGTGTACATTCATAGTGTTGGGTGATCTAGCTTTTCTTGAGGTGAAGAAGGGCTTCCTAGCTGGAGGATGATGCTGGGTCAAAGCACATGGTTGTAATCCTCTTGCTATTTTTCATCTGAACAAAGCTATTCTTGCTTCCTTCCATATTCTTGTGTACTTATTTATATATGCATGTATATGGTTAATACACATCTGATCCTGTATTATTTATGAATTTAGATCCTAGTTTCTTGCATAGTAGTATGTTGCTGTGATTATACAGGTCCTTGTAGCTAGGCAGGCAAAGAAGAAGCGACGAAACTCTATCAAAAAGGAGAGGAAATCAAACGGAAGACTCAGGTTGGCCCTCTCGGTTCTCCTCTCATCTATTTTCATAAAAGGAAGTGAGACTTTGATTGTTTGTTTCTAAGATAGCCACCCATCTTAGTGGGAATAATAGCATCCGAGTGGACACTATTCCCGTATAACAGGGCGAGGACTAATGTAGTGAAAAGGTGGTGTTCCAATTAATTGATTTCCTTATTTTCCATAAGAGAGTGATGATATATTGGCCCATTGGGAAGAGGTATATTGTAGGTTTGATCGATTTAATGCTTGATCTAGCAATTCTAAGGCACCCCCATGAGTGAAGGGAAGATATTTATGTAATCTTCCACACCCTTATCACTTTCTTATACTACACAGAGGAGACCTATGTCGATGCCATGTATGTGGCCATGATATTGTCCTTACTCTGAAGGTGAATAAGAAAGAAGACAAATTTCCTAGTCTGGGAGATGATATTACTACATTACTCAGTAGAGATTAAAGAAATGGAAATTGGTAGGGCTACCTATGATATCCCATATAGTTTTTTTCCAAAAGTGATAATAGCACATGAGGGCTAGACTCATACACAACATGACATCTCCATAGGGATGGTTGACTTAATAGAACATCACAAAATTTAAGGGTAGAAACATCACAAAATATATCATTCATGAAAGGATTGACACTGTAGGGAAGGTGATAGTAAGGTGTAATGCATAAATATTACCCTTCGTGAAGCCACCCATTGGTGTGTGGTTGTGGGTGTGGTGTTGTTGACAAGACTAACTACTTAACAATATTTGTTGAGATGAGGTTCTTCTTAATTATGCTATCAACAATGAAGCTTAGTGGATAATTCTTCACTCACCCTTGTGAGTGAAAGAGACACTCACCTTCCTCTAAATATTTGGGCTCAATTTTACGGATCTTGGTGGTGGTGATGATGGCACTTGAATTTGCATCAATGATTTGTTTGCCCTTATCTAATTCTAGTTCAAATTCCGAAACTGCAACTGATTTTGATTCAATCTTTTATCTTAAAACCACCAATGATTTCTTTGCACAAGATTCATTTTTGTTATGAGTGGGGCTCTTATGGAACTCATACCACTTTCCCATGTTGTTCTTCATCTTCCCATTACCATTTTTTCTTTACAGCTTAAATGGGTTATCCTAGGGTGGTACATTATGGCTTTGTCCTTTACTTTTTTTTGGGAATGCCCTTTCATTGCTTCTTCTGTGAAGGATTTGTAGATCAAAAGTATTTCTTCTTCTGTTTAAATTTTTTCTCGATTTTTATAGCATATCAATATGATGCTCCAAGAGAGGATCAATACCAATATGATGCATATAGCCACTTTACTTGAGCACCAGATGTCACTCAGATTCCTTGATACCCAACTTGGTGTGCAAGATATGAAATATGTTTGTGAACTCCGACACCGCTTGGTCCCTTTATTGTTGTATTGTGGTCCATCTCATATATTGGTCTTCATAGCTTCCAAAAAGGTAATATTATTCCTTAAGAACATCCCTAAGAGAGTTCCAAGTGGGCGTGATTAAAAATAGTGCAGATTCCTCCATGGCACTTTTATCATAGTAAGTTTCCCACTAATTCTTGACATGGGGGTCAACCTTAAGGAGTGAAAAAGTAATATTTTTTTCTATCAGAAAAATATCCTTCTAGCATATTTAACCATTTTTCTATAGCATATTCATCTATTTGTCCTTTAAATATAAGAATATAAAAAATAAATTACACCTTGGAGGGGACGACACCTCCGAAGTGGTCACTAGATGAAGATGCATTGCATATTGGTATCCACCAAAGGATCTAAGAAAAATTTCCATCATCTCATTCCTTTATTTCTTGATGGATTCTTCAAGTAATAATTTCAAAGAATCTCCTTATCCCTCGTCTTTATTTTCTTCTACCATGGGAGGCCTTTAGAGTTGGCAAGGACAATATTGCAAGGCCTCAAGTAGTTCGATTCCCACATCCTTATTCCCCAACCTCATTGGAAACATGCATAGAAAAATGGAGAAAGAGTAGATTGCTTTGATACCACTGATATAAATTGATGAAAGGAATGAAATGAAATACATATTTAAACCTAAAACATAGAGACACAATTAAATTTGACTTCAATTAATAAATATAAAATGTTGAAATTGTGTACATGGAGAATGAAAACAAACTAGCTCGAATGATGGTAGCTCATCTCTTAGAAGAGATGTGACAACTATGCACCTTCTTAAACTGTGTTATAATGAGGCTTGGAGGCCCTTTTATCATGAGGAAACAATGAGAAAACCTAAACATACAAAAACCCAACCTTAGGAGATGAAGTGCCAAAGGCTTATAGGCCCCGATGGGGTAAGTTGGAATGTCAACTCCCTATGGTCATAACTTTGGCATATGATCTCCATTTGGCGTGCACATTATCCCATTACAAAGTTTTATTCAAGGAGTACAATTTCCACTTCCAATGACAATCTATTCCTACCATTGTCCCATTTCCAGAAAAGATGTTGTTTATAGCTTCCAAACAACTCTACAAGTTCAGGACCTAAAGACTTCTAAAAATAGAAAAATGTCAAATAAGGAAAATTACGTTGTGAGCCAATAGAATTGGTGTGTGACCTAGATCAATTTAGTTGATATCGACCTAGATCAATTCTCTTCCCACTTGAAAGAAATGACCTCCATTACATTAAGTGCCTCCATGAGAAGGGGAAACTTCTGTTGAACATGGCCACTTGTGAGCCACTTTCCTTGGTATAGAATTTGGCTTGGTTTAACAACCCAATATAGTTGGAACCTACGTTGGCAAGTTCTCTTAATCCATGTGTCCACTATTTTATCAATTATATCATGTTGAATGTAATATGGGTTGATATTTATCGGTATCGACGGCTCTGCAATTTCTTATGTATCTAACAATGGTGGAAAGTATGGTTGAAGGTAGTTCACATTGAACACTAGGTGTATGACAAGGAATGGGGGATACTTAACTCAATATCAGTGTCACTAATAGCCTTGGTGATGATTTAATGTCCATGGTGGTGTGGTCTAAGTTTCCAATGGGCATATGTAACGTGTTCTTTCTAAATATGCACCCAAACCTTGTCTTCCACAAGAAACTTGTGTGGCATTTGCTGCTAAACATGGCGTTGTTTATAATTAGTATTATATTTTTGCAAGATATCATGGAATTGCTAGAATGTACCAAATTTGTACAATAAACATGGTAGCCTTGTTGGCTTCGGATTGAACATGTGTAGATATCTGCGTGGGTAGTTTCAAGGGGGAGTGCGACATCAATGGGGCTTAATGGTTCAAATCCCAGGCCTACCTAAAAGGGGTTGTGTCTAATTGAGCTATGGAGAGCTTTGATGTAGCTTTGTTGAACATAGGGGAGACTCTCATCCTATATGTGTAGATGTTTAGTGTTGTTCATGTGAAAAATGTGCATGATAATCCTATTTATTGTTATTTTTTGTAGCATCAAATGTGTTATAGATGTTAGCCTCCTACTGCAGCAGGTTACTCATATTTCATGATTGACATTTTACAGGCCAAATATGTCATACTTTGCATGCTGCAATGCTCCATATTTGCTAAACAGTCACCAAGCAAAGAAGGCTACTCAGAGTTCATCTAACTGCTTTCCAAATTTTGAAAAGTCATTCTAGTTTTGTACAATTTTTAGCTAAAGGGAGGTCCAAACAGCTTAATCTTGGTCTCCCTAGGTTTCAATTTCCTGTTTTAGAATATAAAGAATGAAAATCTGTCCAAACAGCTTAATCTTGGCAGATTCTTAGATAGGTAGAGAATCAAAAGAGCCCAACTGCTTAATTTGGGCCCTTGGAAGGAAAAAGGGTAGTTTGTAGATAGGAAGGCATAAAAAGAAAAAATTGAAATGATGGGTCTGCAAGTCTAAGTGCCCCAAACCAAAAGAAGAAAAAATGTTAGGTAAGTAGGCTGGGTAGGTAGTTTTGAGGTTGCAGAATCTTGATTTCTGATCAGTTCCATGTTTTCAAGGTGTCATCTCTACTCCGGGCACAATCACCAGACAATTTTATGTGAAAGAGCTCAAAAACAGGCATAACTAACTTCCCTTTCTCCATCTCCTCCAAATCATTAACTAATTTCCCCAAAAAAGGTCAAGATCTGCTTGATATCTCTTAGTTTCATCATTTTTCATGTCATTAGCCTGGGTGAAGATCTGCTTCACTCAAAGAGGATCCATACTTTCTCTATAAGGTTCTATTTCCCCTTTGAAGCCTAAGATCTCTGAATCTTAGTGCTTTCTTGTCATCTCCATGTTAACTACTAACACTATTATTTAACTCCCTATATTTACCCTATCCCCATACTAAAACTATGTAGATAATCCCCTTATGTAAATATCCCCTTCCACCTGGTGGAAATATAATCATAAATACTTCACTGGGAATTACTAAGTCACCTGGACTTTAGTAAGAACCCTCCCTCTGCAAAATTTCCGCTCCCAAGTGTCTGAAACCCTTCCAAATACTAAGAAAACCCTTTCCAAAGGCTAATAACCCTCCCTGCGCATTCTTCTGTTAAAACTATTGATGTTTGTTTGATAAGTTTTCACCGCGCAAAACACAGTTTATCCGTTTTCTAAAGTTTAAAACCCACAGCGCCGCGAAAAATTAAGCCTTTAATGCGCGCGCACCTCTACTAAACCCCGCGCATCTCCCTTTTCCATCCACCATCGGATCACCTCCCCCAGATCCGACGGTCCTTATTCACATCACGCGCCTGATTATGGTGGTAGGTTACCACCCGACGTCCGATGGTTTTACCGTCGTACACCAGGACAAGTGGCGGCCTCCCATTGCATCAGGCCGCCCTTGACAGAAACCACCTCCGTACCAAAGGCGGTCTGATGCCCAGGAAAAAATCGCCCTCCCCTCATGTAACAGGAGCACCACCTCATCCTCCCACATCCCCTCCACATCACCTCACCCAGCCTGCACCCGACCCACCTCACCTAGCTTGCGCCCAGCCCACGTCAACCTGCTACGTATCCTTGCCACGTCACCTCGCCATATTGCCACGTCACCTTGATGACGTCATCATGCTGACGTCACATCTGTACCAAAGGACCCCACTGCTGATGTCAGCACGCTGACGTCATCTGCCATACTACTGATGTCAGCAGCCAAAAAACCGAAAATTCACGCAAGAGAAAAAGTCGAGCTTCGGTGCTCCGGAATGAGAAACGGAGGCAGTTTTCGATGCGCTACGGGAAATAGGCCATATTGGGGAATCTTTAGGGAATCTTTTGATTCCTTGGCCCTTTTTGCATCGAAAAGGCCCGAAATTGCCCGATTTTGCCAAATTAAACCAATTTGAAGACAGCAAGAGACCAGAGACAGAGATTAAAGAGTATCAGATCAAATTTACAGAGAGAAAGCACATCGAAGAGTATCAGAAAGCGGCGGAGACCATCAATGTAGCGACAAAGAGTATCAGCGAAAATCTTAACAGCGGCCCAAAGCAGGTGAAAATTAAATACCTTCTAGCAAAGTCAAAGAAAAGGGCGAGGCCACTCAAAACTCTCAAATCATGGTTATTGCACATTTAACTCACACCACAACAGAGCTGCAACTCCCAAAGCATAGTTATTCCAGCAGTACTGCATCTAGCCTCCAAAGGCCACATTTCACTCTTTTTGATCCAACTACCTCTGACACAGTTCAATAGATATTTACCTGCATTTAATTTTGGCACAATTTTAGGTTTAGGAAATCTCTTTTTGTAGACCTGTTTTAGGTCAGTTGTAATAAATAATTTAAGATATTTGCACTATAAAGACAGCCCTGAATACTGTATTAAGGGTTGGTTGGTTGGTTGATCAACAGACTATCTTTAGACAATTTTTCTCTAGGAGAGACTCGCACTGTAATACTGCTTATGAGCTTTGGAGAATGGATTGTTCACTGTGTTTACTTGTTGAAGAATGATTATGAAATTCTTGTGCTGTTGCATAACTCAATAAGTGTTTCTTACCTCTGTTTTCCATTCATAAGTTACCATCTAAATAACAGAAAAGAAGATTAGCTTAGAATTTGTTTAAATACACTCTATGCTCAATTTCTGTTGTTTCTTTATGTTTTCCTCTGTTTAGGCATAAATATGAATTCCATATGGCTCATGTTTGCCCTAACCTTAGACAGTTATCCAGGGATTCTTCATTGCCCCTAGATAGAGATCATCTTTCCCTCTGTTAAGCTGAGTGAGAGATTCTTAAGTGCCTCTCATTCCTTACATATCATGCATCCTTTAGTCTGAAGATTGTGTTATGAGCAGCTATCCTGCTTCATATTTCTCTTATGACCTAGAAAACCCACTAGTAATCCTAACCCATGACTCCATGCCCAATGGTTTGAAACTTATCACTTCATGAATTGCCTCTCTGCCTGAAAGCATTTTCCTTCCATCCAAACACAAACAAAAACCCCTGAACCAAAAGCTAGCCTAAAATCATTAACAAAGTTAAATCATTAAGAGATAGCCCTCTCTGATTGTAGGTGGGCTAGAACCTGAAATCCAAAGATTGGTTTGTGGCTACCTCGGCCGTATCCCTACAGGAGCCTAGGGACAACCTAAGTGATAACATAATGGCGACTCCACTAGGGACCTCCTCAGATAATCTCACTAAACCAGTCTGCAACCCCATAGAGGAAGAAACCAACCTTTGAAAGCCTCGGTCGACCTGTGTTTTTAGAAAAATTTCCCAAAAAATAGAGTAGAAGCTGGCTCCTAAGAAGGAAACGCGTAATACATGATCTAATCCTGATCCAAATAGCCCAGCTATTTTTGAAAATCCGAATTTAATTCCCAAGATCATTAGAAAACAAAAGCAAAAAGAAGACCCAATTGTTGCGAGTCCTGAAACAGTTCAGCCAAGCAGTGTTCCAACCCCTGTCAAAGTTTTATTCCGGTCAACCCCAAGTTCCCCTGATTCTTCACCCCCTTCTCCAAGCAGCTCTTCTACACCTCCATCCTATACTCCTGTTACCACCACTACTCCTTCTACCCCGGTTGTTCCTGTTATCCCAGCTGCCCTAGTTTTTCCGCTTATCCCCATCATCATGGCTAGATATGCGCCCTTACAGTTGCCTACTAATCTCGGGGCTATGCCTCAAGACTACCAGACAAAAATCACATATTTTGATGGTACGAACTCCTGCACCGCCCTACAACATACAAAGAAAATGCAGGATTATTTCGAGAGTTATGAAATTGATGATGACAGTGTAAGAATGAAGATTTTTGTCCAAAGTTTGATCAGTGATGTTAGAACCTGGTTTAAGGCACTTACACCCAATTCCATATTAAACCTTGAAGCCTTATACCAGGCATTTATTAACAGATGGGGGAAAAAGAAAGACCCCCTGCACATACTATCTGAGTATGATACTATCAAAAGAGGACCTCAAGAAACAGTTTTGGATTACTGTGCAAGGTTTAATAATGTTTACAGTGCAATACCACAAAATTTAAGACCTCCACCTGATCTCGCTTTGTACAAATTCCCCGGATGATTTGATGCTGAGATGGCATATCAGTTAAGGGAAAGAGCCCCTCAAAGCCTTGCAGAAATGCAAGATGTTTCTGTTAGTGTGGAAGCAAATCTAATTGCTAAAAGAAACAGAGCTAGAACTGAGAGAAGAACCACTTTCAAAGAAGAACCCTCAACCTTCGATCAGAAGCTAGATGCTATCATCAGTGGCATTCACAGGCTAGGAGATAGAGTAGACAATGTTGAGAGGAAAACTTCATGGGAAGGTCAACAGCCCAATGCCATAAGGAACCCGAACATCAGAAAAACTCAAAGCACAAACGCTGGAAGGGCCAGTCCCGACCATGATATTAGGCTGCCTTTCCAAGAAAACTATGCGGAGGCATCTACATCCATTGAGCCCACACATGGGAGTCATATGAACTTGATAGATTTAGAAAATGAACAACAAATCTTTCTTACTGAAGAAGACCGATTATACCCTGATGCAAAACAATTTCACACCAAGTCGGGAGAGTCCTTTGATTTTAAACAAGCAATACAAATTAAGAACAAGGACCATTGATGTTCCTCCATCTAGCAGAACAAAAGATAGCAAATAGCTCAACAAAATTAAAGGAAATACCACCATTAATCAACCATCTAACAGCTCTATCCCAAGCCCGCATCAGGTAACTGTGGAGGATATAATAGACATGCACTCTCCTATTGATCGGCCTTTACCTCCCTCCTCCCCAAAAGAAGATCTGAATAGCACTCCGAAAAATCTTTCGAAAACAGAAATACCACAAACTGTCATACATCATGACATAGAAATTCCAAAAGAAAACATAGAGAGTATGTCTGAAAAAGAGAAATTCGCCACTATCAACGCCAAGAACTCATTGGAAAAACCATTCAGTTTAGAAGCAGAGATTGGAAAACTCAAGATATCCATTTCCCTCTCAGAACTTGCCAAACATGATGTATATAGGCAAGAAATTCAAAGGTCACTTCAATTACCAGAGGTAAGGGATGATGTAAACATTTTAGACGATACCCCTGAGGTGTTGTTTGGTCCAGAAGTTAACCGAAAATCAAGATATGGACCTGTTCCACTTTTTTATGTCAGTCTGCACATACACGATAAAATACTGCATAATGCTATGTTTGACTCAGGTGCCTCACATAACCTTATGCCCAAAGCTGTAATGGAAAGGTTGAACCTTGATGTCACAAGACCGTACAAAGATCTGTATTCCTTTGACTCAAGTCAAGTAAAATGTTTAGGCTTGATCAAAGACCTTTGTGTCTCTCTAGTCCAATTCCCCAACAAGACAATCTTAATGGACGTTGTAGTTGCTGACATTCCCACAAAGTATGGCATGCTCCTATCCAGATCTTGGGGAGCAAAATTGCAAGGGTCCCTTCAACTCGACCTCTCTTATGCCACTATATCTGTCTTTGGGCAAC
>APFE030898384.1:50054-66836 GCA_000404065.3 Pinus taeda
AAACCCCAAAATTTTCCAATTTACTCAATCCATTCTGATATGGATTCTTTTATTTTATTTAATGATAACACCAGCCCTCCAATTGATGATAAGCCGTTATATTTGGAGCAAGGAACGTACATCAATGAGGAATTAGTTTCCTACACCCATGAAATTGTCTCAATAGTCGAGGCAAACAACAAATAGCAAGAAGAACATCCCGAAACTGAAATTGTAATTCTGCCCGATCTTCAAACAAC
This sequence comes from Pinus taeda, assembly GCA_000404065.3. Classification (NCBI taxonomy): domain Eukaryota; kingdom Viridiplantae; phylum Streptophyta; class Pinopsida; order Pinales; family Pinaceae; genus Pinus; species Pinus taeda. The sequence goes on from APFE030898384.1 coordinate 50,294, forward strand.
TGAAACTCTCAATACAAACCTCAAACAAGAAGTCACATGGTATTTGGAGTTTGATGGTTCGGTTAACAAGTTAGGAGCAGGGGCTGGAGTGTGGATTTACAATACTCATGATAATCACGCATAGGGCCATGCCTATAGACTCAATTTCAGATGTACAAACAACATGGCAGAGTATGAAGCTCTTCCCTTAGACCTCAAGTTGATCAAATCCTGGGAGCTAACTAAAGTCTCCATCCTAGGTGACTCTGACTTGAATTATACAAGAAATAAAGGTAATTTTGTCGCTAATGAATAGTAAGAAATGAGAAGCTACAGAGCTTCCTGCCACACGGGAAATACTCAATGCCTCAGTGAATTCAAAGCTGCCAAAATTGCACGAGATCAACAATATTCATCGCCCATAGTCTAGCAACCTTTGCTAGCACATGCAAGCTTCCCTTTGGACCAAATCACCATTTCACCGCTAAATAAAAACACAGATCTTCTGGTCCCTAACAATGTCAAGGATTGGCAAGGTATTTTAAAAATGATGCCCAGATTAACAGTTTCTTAACTTTGGAGAACGAATTTTCCAACACAAACATTGACATGGATGCCATGGCCGACTCACAACAGTTAGCAGAAGAAAACCACCTGACTGTAATAACTGCAACAGCTAAAAAAATCCTTAACCCAACTGTTTTAACCAATACAAACATAGAACAGCTGAAACAAATCTGTTTAGAGAAAACAGCCAAGGTGGAGGATGAGTTTATTGATCTGAAAAGTAATGTTCTACCTGTCGGCCTTACTCCATTGGAAGACATGTTTGATGACAACGATGTGCCCAAAAAGCCAAATATGGAACCTTTAAATTCTGCCATAGAAGAACACAACATAGGAACAACAGAGCATCCCATAATGATTAAATTATCCAAAAATCTGCCCCCTGACCAAAAACCGAAATATGTGGATTTGTTCAAATAATTCCAAGATGTATTTTCCTGGAGTTATGAGGACTTGAAGTCGTATGACACCTCAGTGATCCAACATACCATTCCCCTTAAACCAAATCAAAAACTGTTCAAACAGAAACTTAGAAGAATCAACCCCATGCTTCTTCCCTTGATTGAAAAATAAATAAAGAGAATGTTTGAAGCAGGTATCATTGTGCCCATTAGATTTTCCGAATGGGTGTCTAACTTAGTTCCCACCAGGAAAAAAATAGGAGAGATAAGACTGTGTGTAGACTTGAGAAATTTAAACCAGGTCTCTCTAAAAGACCACTACCCGTTGCCCGAAATGGACCATATCTTGCAAAGAGTAGTGGGTTCCTCCAGAATTTCTTTACTAGATGGATTTTCAGGATTTAATCAAATACTTGTTCACCCGGATGACCAGGACAAGACAGCCTTTACCACACCGTGGGGAACATTTAAGTACGTTAAAATGCCTTTTGGGCTGAAAAACGCTGGTGCTACCTTTCAAAGGGAAATTGATATTTCATTTTCCAAGGAGATACATGATTTCCTCGTAGTTTACCTTGATGACCTGACCCCACTCTCCAAATCTAACCAAGAGCACCTTAAGCACTTAAGGCAAATTTTCATGACATGTAAGAAATATGGCATTTCCTTGAATCCTAAGAAGTACCTATTTGCCCTTGAGGAAGGCAACCTTCTAGGGCATATCATATCAAGGGATGGGATTAGAATTGACCCGGAAATAATTCAAGCTATCCTTCAAATCCCCTATCCAAGAAACATAAAAGAACTGCAAGCATTCCTTGGAAAGATCAATTTCCTAAGGAGATTTATCCCAAACCTAGCCGAGCTAATAAGGCTATTGAGCAACATGTTGAAGAAGGATGCCAAGGTAAAATGGTCTCTTGAAACCAAGCAGGCTTTTGAGAGTATAAAGACTGCCCTAACTCAAACGCCTGTCCTCACCAGTCCTCAATTCGACAAAGATTTTATCATTTTTTCCTTTGCATCTGAACATACTATAGTTGTTGTCCTTCTGCAAAAAGATGATCAGGGCAACAGAAAGCCAATTGCTTTCTTCAGCAGAGCTTTGAGAGATGCACCCTTGAAATATCAGATTATGGAAAAGTAGGCCTATGCCCTGGTCAAAGCCATTAAAGACTTCAGAATTTACATCCTATACTCCCACGTGATTGCCTATGTCCCTAACACTATTGTAAAGGATATATTAACTCAAGAGGGACTAGAAGGAAAAAGAGGCAAGTGGATTGCCAACATCCTTGAATACGACATTGAAATAAATCCCACCAAGCTGATAAAAGGACAAGGTTTAGCCAAACTAATGTCCGAAACAAACTTCCAAGCCTTAGACATTAATCAACTAGACAATGAACTGGAGCTGACGACTCCACAGATCAGTGAAACCTTCTTGCAATCCCCATGGTATGCTGATATTTTCTTTGTATTGTTAAACCTGTGTGCTCCCCCAGGATTGTCCAGAACCAAGAAAATATTTTTAAGGATGAAATCATCAAAAATTTGTGTCATTGATGGTGCTTTGTTTTGGAAAAATCACGGAGGTATTTTGCTTAATTATTTAACTATAAATGAAACTAACAACATCATGAAAGAATTCCATGTAGGGGACTATGGAGGACACTTATATTAGATGTCCACGATTGACAAAATCTTAAGGGCTGGGTATTACTGGCCCTCTCTATTTGCAGATGTAAAAAAGTTTGCTATCTCACGCCACAAATGCCAAATCTTTGAAGGGAAAAGAAAACTACTGCCCTTGCCCCTTAAGCCCATTTCAACCGAGAAACCTTTTCAATAATGGGGTCTCGACTTCATTGGAGAAATTCACCCCTCTTCCTCAGGCCAACACAAGTGGATTTTAACAACCACTGATTATTTCACCAAGTGGATTGAAGCCATCCCATGTAGGCAAGCCAACGACTCCACCATTATCCAATTCCTTGAGAGCAATATCCTTTCTAGATTCGACTGCCCTGAGAAAATCATCACTGACAATGCTGCTGCTTTCAAATCCAAAAAGATGATCAATTTCTGCCATAAATGCGACATTACCTTAGGCCACTCCACAACTTACTACCCTCAAGGTAATGTCTTGGTCGAATCTTCCAACAAAAGCCTCATCAATATCATAAATAAATTGCTGGAGGAAAATAAAAAGAACTAGCACCGGAAGCTCACAAATGCTCTGTGGGCAAATAGACATTCCACCAAGAAATCCATTGGGATGAGCCCTTATGAACTTGTATATGGCATGGAAGCCAAATTTCCTTCTTCTTTGGGCATTCCTACTATTAAATTGTTGCAGGAAATTCAGGCTGAACCAAACGACATACAGAGAAGAGTTAATCAAACCATTCATCTCCAGCAAACCAGAGAGCAAGTCTTCGACAGAGCTCAAATACTGCAAGAAAAACTCAAAAAGATGTTTGATAAGAAGGCTAAAGCAGAAGATTTCTGGGTGGGCAGCAAAGTTCTAAGATGGGATTCACGAAGAGAGGACAAGGGAAAACATGCAAAATTCGATTTTCTGTGGAAAGGTCCATACATTATCAGCGTTGTGCAAGGCAATAATACCTATTTTCTCAAATCTCCATATGGCAGCACAGCTAAAGAAGGCCCTGTCAATGGTTGAATGCTAAAGCACTACAATGATCCTTTTGATTGAAAAGAGCAGGCAGAATTATATTCTGTACATAGAATGTTTGTATATATCAGCGTTTTGATTTTATTTTTTGCAAGAATTTAGGATGCTAAAGCACACAGAAGAAAGCAGGCAATGCTTTACAGCTTAACAACAGCACAAGTGAAGGAAAGAGTTGTTACCAATCCAAAAGTTCAAATCAATCCAATAGTCAGCACTAACAAGTTCAAAGCACAACCATAACAGAAGAATCAAGGCAATCTGACATGTTGTTCTTGACTTTTCACAAGGAAAAGCCATCCCCAAGTGGAGCCACTATTAGCCTCCTGCTGTAGCAGGTTACTCATATTTCATGGTTGACATTTTACAGGCCAAATATGTCATACTTTGCATGCTGCAATGCTCCATATTTGCTAAACAGTCACCAAGCAAAGAAGGCTACTCAGAGTTCATCTAATTGCTTTCCAAATTTTGAAAATTCATTCCAGTTTTATACAATTTTCAAATAAAGGGAGGTCCAAACAGCTTAATCTTGGTCTCCCTAGGTTTCAATTTCCTGTTTTAGAATATAGAGAATGAAAATCTATCCAAACAACTTAATCTTGGCAGATTCTTAGATAGGTAGAGAATCAAAAGAGCCCAACTGCTTAATCAGGGCCCTTGGAAGAAAAAAGGGTAGTTTGTAGATAGGAAGGCATAAAAAGAAAAAATTGAAAAGATGGGTCTGCAAGTCTAAGTGCACCCAAACCAAAAGAAGAAAAAATGTTAGGTAAGTAGGTTGGGTAGGTAGTTTTGAGGTTGCAAAATCTTGATTTCTAATCAGTTCCATGTTTTCAAGGTGTCATCTCTACTCAGGGTACAATCACCAGGCCGTTTTATGTGAAAGAGCTCAAAAACAGGCATAACTAACTTCCCTTTCTCCATCTCCCCCAAATCATTAACTAATTTCCCCAAAAGAGGTCAAGATCTACTTGATATCTCTTAGTTTCATCATTTTTCATGTCATTAGCCTGGGTGAAGATCTGCTTCACTCAAAGAGGATCCATACTTTCTCTATAAGGTTCTATTTCCCCTTTAAAGCCTAAGATCTCTGAAGCTTAGTGCTTTCTTGTCATCTCCATGTTAACTACTAACACTATTATTTAACTCCCTATATTTACCCTATCCCCATACTAAAACTATGTAGATAATCCCCTTATGTAAATATCCCCTTCCACCTGGTTGAAATATAATCATAAATACTTCACTAGGAATTACTAAGTCACCTGGACTTTAGTAAGAACCCTCCCTCTGCAAAATTTCCGCTCCCAAGTGTCTGAACCCCTTCCAAACACTAAGAAAACCCTTTCCAAAGGCTAATAACCCTCCCCGCGCATTCTTCTATGAAAGCTATTGATGTTTGTTTGATAATTTTTCACCGCGCAAAACACAGTTTATCCATTTTCTAAAGTTTAAAACCCACAACACCACGAAAAATTAAGCCTTTAACGCACGCGCGCCTCTACTAAACCCCGCACATCTCCCTTTTCTGTCCACCGTCGGATCGCCTCCCCCAGATATGACGGTCCTTATTCATATCGCGCGCCTGATTATGGTGGTAGGTTACCACCCAGCGTCCGACGGTTTTACCGTCGTACACCGGGACAGGTGGCGGCCTCCCATTGCATCGGGCCGCCCCTGACAGAAACCACCTCCGTACCAAAGGTGGTCCAATAACCAGCAAAAACTTCCCTCCCCTCACGTAACAAGAGCACCACCTCATCCTGCCACGTTCCCTCCACATCACCTCACCCAGCCTGCACCCGACCCACCTCACCCAGCTTGCGCCCGGCCCATGTCACCTTGCCACGTATCCCTTCCACGTCACCCCGTCGTACTACCACGTCACCTTGATGACGTCAGAATGCTGACGTCACATCCATACCAAACACCCCACTACTGACATCATCTGTCGTACTGCTGATGTCATGTTGACGTCAGCAGCCAAAAAACCGAAAATTCGTGCAAGAGCAAAAGTCGAGCTTCAGAGCTCCGGAATGAGAAACGGAGGCAGTTTTCGATGCGCGATTAGCGCGATGCGCTAATCACGCATTGCTATGGGAAATAGGCCATATTGGGGAATCTTTAGGGAATTTTTTGATTCCTTGGCCCGTTTTGCACTGAAAGAGCCTGAAATTTCCTGATTTTTCCAAATTAAACCAATTTGAAGACAGGAAGAGACCAGAGACAGAGATTAAAGAGTATCAGATCAAATTTACAGAGAGAAAGCACGTCAAAGAGTATCAGAAAGAGGCGGAGACCATCAATGTAGCGGCAAAGAGTATCGGCAAAAATCTTAACAATGGCCCAAAGCAGGTGAAAATTAAATACCTTCCAGCAAAGTCAAAGACAAGGGCGATGCTACTCAAAACTCTCAAATCATGGTTATTGCACATTTAACTCACACCAAAACAGAGCTACAACTCCCAAAGCGTAGTTATTCCAGTAGTACTGCATCGAGCTTCCAAAGGCCACATTGCACTCTTTTTGATCCAGCTACCTCTGACACAGTTCAATAGATATTTACCTGCATTTAATTTTGGCACAATTTTAGGTTTAGAAAATCTTTTTTTGCAGACCTGTTTCAGGTCAATTGTAATAAATAATTTGATATATTTGCACTATAAATACAGCCCTGAATACTGTATTAAGGGTTGGTTGGTTGGTTGATCAGCAGACTATCTTTAGCTAATTTTGCTCCAGGAGAGACTCGCACTGTAATACCTGATAGTTTCTATAATCAAAGACTGCTTATGAGCTTTGGAGAATGGATTATTCACTGTGTTTATCGGTTGAAGAATGATTATGAAATTCTCGTGCTGTTGCATAACTCAATAAGTGTTTCTTACCTTTGTTTTCCATTCATAAGTTACCATCTAAATAGCAGAAAAGAAGATTAGGTTAGAATTCGTTTAAATACACTCTATGCTCAATTTCTGTTGTTTCTTTATGTTTTCCTCTGTTTAGGCATAAATATGAATTCCATATGGCTCATGTTTGCCCTAACCTTAGACAGTTATCCAAGGATTCTTCATTGCCCCTAGATAGAGATCATCTTTCCCTCTGTTAAGATTAGTGAGAGATTCTTACGTGCCTCTCATTCCTTACATATCATGCATCCTTTAGTCTGAAGATTGTGTTATGAGCAACTATCCTGCTTCATATTTCTCTTATGACCTAGAAAACCCACTGGTAATCCTAGCCCATGACTCCATACCCAATGGTTTGAAACTTATCACTTCATGAATTGCCTCTCTGCCTGAAAGCATTTTCCTTCCATCCAAACACAAACAAAAACCCCTAAACCAAAAGCTAGCCTAAAATCATTAACAAAGTTAAATCATTAAGAGAGAGCTCTCTCTGATTGCAGGTGGGCTAGAACCTGCAATCCAAATATTGGTTTGTGGTTACCTCGGTCGTATCCCTACAGGAGCCTAGGGACAACCTGAGTGATAACAATAGACACGAAACTTGGTAGAGAGGATATATTACATAAGATATCCATAGCCCAGAAATCTTTTTTGGAAATTGCATAGATGACTTAATTAGATTATTAACCTATTTTTTAATGTTTCCTAAGTTGAAACTTAAGAAAATTGGTTAATTAATTAGAATTAAGTCAAGGTGAGAATTCTCTAGAAACTCACATGGATCAACTGTGATATGATCCTAGCCCTTGGTTAAGTTTTAATATTGTCTGTCGAATCCCCAACAGAGGATTATAAGAATTCGATGGGAACTTGGAGAAGACATACACTTGTAAGAACCACAAAGATTTTGATTTTCAGAAAGCCAACAGTGTGTTGAAGCCTCGAAAATCACTTTGATAACATGGGGGAAAACCACACGGTCTAGACCTTGAAAGCAACTCCTTTTTTGTTTGGTATAGTGGCTCCGACTGGAGATAATGGGACCAGTTTTCCATAAAATATTTGATAATGATGGTGGGATGATATATGATGTAACAGAAAAAGATTAAGCTAAGTGTAATCTAATCTAACTTCTAAACACATGCATATATCCTAATTTAACACTATTCAACTATAAGTATACCTAGGAATCAAATACAATATGCGATCTACAAAAGATGTCTTACAACAATTGGTAATAAAGATCATTCAACTGCAATAAGAAATTAAATCATTTAATAATAATCGTTTTGGATAAATAGTTAGACAAAACAATTGAAAAAAATATATTGCATATAAAATCATTCATGTATTCACAATAGAATTAGAGCTAACATCATACAATAGCGCAATAATGCTAAAACAATAATTCAGACTTCCATACATAAAACAATTGAAATAATAAGTTTTTATTGATACATAAATAAAACATGATCATAAGATAAAAGTACCATATATGATAAGTCCTGCTCATGTGCTTCAACAATATTAACCCAATTTCAATCAATCCAACACATTCGAAGAGTACAAAAGTTCATTTCAGTAGAGCATGCCAGATATTTAAATAAAATAGATCCTATTCCATTCATTTTATCAAACCTCTTCAAAAGTATAGAAGTGCAATGTTTTGAAACATGTTTTTGATAAAATTTATGGACCCCTCTCTAAATGCATGAGAGGGGTTTAAATACTAAATTATATGTCTTAAAATAGATTATTACAAAAATAGCTAAGGAGGTTTCAAACAACCTTCCTCAGAATATGCAAAAATAAAACTAAAAGAAAAATAAATTAATGACTAGCTCTCTTGAACTTGATCTGTAAGGTCGCAAATATTAGTCATTAGCTTGAGCTGAGGCACTTGGCCGATTGCAGATTTTAACTGCCCAACAAATAAGACATCTTTTAGTGCTGGCACCATATTTTGTGTAGATGTTGTTAAACATCTCAGAGTCATCCATTGGCTGTGTTGTTTCACTAAAAACTGCCAGTATGCCACCCAATTCAACTTCTTTAACTTTATGATTGCCTCCTCCTTTTCTGACGCTGCCTATTTCCACTGTTGCTCTAGCTACCTGGAATTAGGAAGAAATCCTGGTACACATTCCTTGATCAAATTGGCGCCATGAATATTTTAGTTAATGGATTCTATTATGTTATTTTCTACCGTTTTTGTGATTGTTGTTTCCCTTTCTACTTATTTCAATCGAGAATCCCAATCTGTGAACAAAATATCTTTATGAGACTCTTCCAGCTTTGGCAGGTCAGCCTTCCTCCCATCCTCTAACTCTTGCCAGGTGATAAATCTTAGAAACCCTTTTGTGGATTTCATCATACTCAAGCCTCATATCAACAACTTGGTTTGTTAATTTATCACTGGTCTCACAATAAGGATTTATCTGTGAGATTTCTAGAAAAATACTTCTTTTTGCTGCAATAGTAAGGAATTGAGGCTGAGTGCTTCCTTGATGAATTCATCAATTTGCGGATTGCCATTAAGCTTATCTATCATGGCTTCTATCTGCAAATATTTTTCTGCTAAGTTGGCTTGATGTTGTATTCTCATTCGTTCAAATTCCTTTTGGAGCTAGGCTACTTCTATTTCTGCATGTTGATTAGATTTTTCTTGGGCTAATTGTTGTTCTAGCAGTAGAATTATCTATTCCTTTTCCTTAAGCAACATTTGGACCTTTGTTTCCTTTCCAATAGAAGGTGTGGCATAGGGTCCTGTGAATTACGACAGTTTGGTGAGATTCTCATATAGGTTGATAGGTGAGTCCTTCCATACAATGTCCATTGGTTCATTTTCTAGAGTCGTAAAAGCTACATCATCCATCATTCTTTCCTTCCTTTGTCTCTTGACCACAACTTTGTGGGTAGGGCTATAGAATACATCTAGAGGAGGTACTTATTCAATTATTAAAACAATTTCTAAAGTAGGAGCAGTAGGAATAACCTCGACGTCCTGAGTGCCCGTAGCTCTTCCCTCTATTATTTCTAGATTCGACTTATGTTGGGTTTTCTTGGGATTCTATATTTCAAATTTTTGCTCAGGGTTTGTATGTGTGGATCTTTTTGTTGAAAATTTCACATTCTTGTTCGAGGTCGATGACTGGACCTTTACCTAACTGATTCGAAGTAGAAACAACTTCTGCTTGTTTCTTTGCTTTGGCTTGCTTGGCCGTCTCTTATGTAATTTGAGTTGTGTCTTTTTCAGACTCTTTATTGGTGTTTCCTAACCCATTTTGACACTGCCGCTCTGAGTGATCTAACTCATGCATAGATATATCTTGGGTTTCTTCTTCAGAGTTTTGTTTGGAGGTACCCTCCAAGCTTACACTAGGAGTTGGATCCATTATTGGTTCAATCTGCAGCAAGTCCAATGGGACCTTTAATAATCTATTTTTCCTGTACACATGGAAAGCCTCAACATCTTTCGGGGTCAAAAGTAGTGATTCCATATGCAAAACTTGTCAAAAATTTTCCACCAGTGGGAAGAGGTTAGCGAAGGTGTCCTCTTCGTGGGTGAACTATTTTACTTTTAGCATAGAACTGAAATCCTTAATAGTGCCATTTGGGTCATAATGCCTTCTCGAAAGTGTAGCTAATTTCAGAGACTTAATAATATTTACTTATTTTAATACATGTCCATAATAATTTAGTGCACAAGCACCACATTGTAATGGGAATGTAGGCCAAATGGCCCTCTTCTGCTCTTTCAGTGCTCTGCTTAATCTGCCTTCCGTTGTTGTTTGGTAGGTTATTTCTCTTCCCATTAGTTTGTCGGGGACATAATATGTGAGCACATGTGGTGAAGAAATGTTCCCAAAGAATCTAATTTAGGTGAATGTTTCTTGCCCAAACCATCTAGCTACTGGCAAGATATATACTTTGACTTCTTTGGAAAACCTAGGGGCAGTCTTGTTATATATTTCTCTATGAATGGGTAGCATAACCTCTTGAAATATTTGATAATAATGGCGGTGGAATTGAGATTCCTAAAAAATCTTATGGTATATATGGATGCAAAGTGGATTATATACAATCTACTCGTCCGCTTTGTTAGCACTTGAAATTTCACCTCAGGCTGAAAAAGGCAAACCTCAAGGCAACATCAAACCATTTAACCTCGTAGCTAGCCCTACGGGGCAAGAGAAGGCTCTCTCCGGTCAATCTCAGTAAAATATTCAATGGATGAGATGACCAATAGGGTAACACTGATTTTAGGCTTAGTAAACTGATCCAACAAGGGCTTGAAATTTGGGGTTTTTAGGGTTTTTGGTGGCAAAATTGAGGGGATGTGGCAATTTTGGGTTCGGGATTGACAAGTTTCTTTTCTGTAGGGGGTTCCTTTGGGCGAGGTAGGAGACAATACTTGATCGCCTTTGATTTGAGGTGGATGATTAGGAAATGACAGGTGAGAGTTAAGGAGAGCAAAAAATAACTTTGAATTCTCCTTAAACAGTAGAAAACATTGAAATTAAACAAACTTAAAAGTAGAGCATGATAGTCATGAATTCTTACTTTAACACTTCGTTTGCTTAATGTGCAGAAGGAAAAGAAAGGAAATGATTCACATAACACACTTAAAGGTACATAGAGAAACACACCATCAATACATTTAACCACAAGAATCCCAAAAAGGACTGCAAAACCCTGGTCTTCCTTAGCCAAAAATTGCAGAGGTACAGTGAAATAATACAATGATAGCTTCTCCTTCAAGAGTCCAACCTTCCAACCTCTGAAAATGACTAGGAAAATACATAATATAGGCAAGCTAACACCTTTCCTTGCCTCTAGGGGTCGAGATCACTATCCTAGTAGCTGTTTCAACCACTTCTAAACTTAGCACTACAAACTAGGCAGTCAAAACAACTTGCCTCTATAAGCTAGGAAACCAATTCATTCATTAAATGTTTGGTATTTCATGAATGAATCTTATAGAATAGGTAAATAAGTGTCATGTCAACATGAAAATACATTAATTACATCAAAGAGGGTGAAAAATCCCATCCCAAGTCAAAACTGGTCAAAGCTGGGCGAATTCCTGAGCTGTACAAATGAATTCCTGTGAAAACTGCCCAACGGGTCGCGCCCTCTTCCTGAACGGGTCGCGCTACTTTGGAGCTGATTTTTAGGAACTTCCAGGTGTCCAAATGAGGCAAAAGTGGGCTTGTTGGAAAGGTATGGATGTATACTTTCCAACCCAAGTAGAATTTCTAAATTTGGTGGTCATTTGCCCCTCCAAAAGTGCAATCGCCCAAGCCTGTTCTCTGTGTGTCAAAAATGTGGCAGAAAGTCATTTTTTGCTTGTTTTTTGACTTTCTGGAGGTCCAAACTTGGTGAAATTTCTTAGTAATGGCTGAGCAAGTGTAACTTTCCATGACAAATCTGGAAATGTTGAGTTTTTGCAAAATGGAGTTGTCGGGATGAAGGGTCTCACGGGGGGTGAGACTCGTTAATGGAGAAAACCTGTAAATTGCCTGAAACAACCAAAATTGACCCAAAATGCTCAAAATTTGTTGGGATTTGTGCTGTGGCTAGTCTATTTAGTGCCTTGGTCCTTGAGTGAAGCCTCGACAAAGATATGGAGGGGATCAGGCCTTTTTCTCATTTTTTGTGCCTTAGCCAACCACCTTTCGAACATCTTCATTTTTGCCTTGCACACGTGCATTCTCGCCCAGTAATGGTTCTTGATGTTTCTCAGCAATTTCTTATCTTGGTTGGCCTTAGCCAACAGCATTTATAAATGAGCATTGAGCCAGATAAGCATAGCCTCTCAAGAGATAAAATCCTCCCATGGGATACCCTGCTGTTTTGACTGTTTGAATGCTGTTTTAACTGTTTGAGATGCTGTTTCAAGGGGACAAATAGCACAAGGGAAATGTTAGGGAAGGGAGAATTTGAAGGGAAATTGGGAAAAACATATGAAATAGCGAGTTAAGGGAAGGAATCATGATATATACCCCATCACATATATATGATTTGCAAAGGCTTTATGAGAGGTAGGGTTTAGGTTTTAGTTTCTTGATTTTTAAGGTGGGGTAAGGGTTGGCTTTTTGATATTTTTTGGTAGGGAGAAATGAATAAAATGATGAGGGAGGTGGAAATTGGATGTAGGGAAAAAGTGGGGGTATAAAGGATAACCTTGAAAACAACAAGACAAACCCTAGTTCAACCAACACTTTGACATTTTTGAGAAAATATGCATTGGATTCATTAGTTCAAAATGATTGGCTTTAAACCACATTCACATGCTTTTCACACTTTGGCAAACAATGTATTTTCATGAGGGGAGGCCTAATTGCAACCTTGAAGCAATCCGGGGTTGTTTGGTAGCTTACTGGTGAAATTTGGTGGAGGAATTCCCAACGGGTCGCGTGCCTCTGACGGGTCGCGCCTGTGTAATTTTTACACTGCTGGAGGTGCCCTAACGGGTCGCGTGCCTCTAACGGGTCGCGCCCTTTTGCAGGAGGCGTTTGGAGGCCTTCCCAGTGTTTTAATCAGGTGTAGGATAGCTCGTTGGAAGTTATTTGAGTCTACTGTCCAACACAACTGGAATTTTTTAATTTGGAATTCATTTTCCCTGTCAAAGGTTAAATCTCCCAAGACTAGTAAAAAAGTTCCAAATGAGGCTGCCTCAAGGAAGAGTGTTGTTTCAGTCAACTTTTGAATGCCTTCCTCAACCCCAAATTGAGCTCATGATAGCTCATTGGAAAGATATTTGTGTCTAGCTATCATTTTACCCATCAAGAAATTAATTTGGCCAACCAATCTAGGAGAAAACTTGATTTTCCCAATGTCACTTCAGAGGTGCCCTTGATTCTCTTGAGGCAATGGTATTCTTTGACATTTCTCTCAAACCATGACACCTGTGCAAAAAGTGAAGGAGGCTTTTCTTATTTGGCATGTTTTGGACAAAAATGTCTCTCAGTTTTCCCAAATTCATCTTTTATTGCTCTGGAAAATCATTTGAATGCGACTTGTCCCGATGTGTGAAACAAGGAATTTTGTCGAAATGGAGCGAAATGAAGGGGATAGGGGGCTTATAAATTCTTGGGGAAATTTTTGGGAGTTGGGAGGGATGTTGGGGAGTATGAGAAAGTGGAATCTCAGATATTGAGTGAGGGGAAAGGGTCCAAAATGGAAAAACACAGGCCCAACCTAGAAAATTGCCAGGTTGTAGCTAGAAACTAGGGTTTGTGGTAAAATGAGGAATTTGGGGAATCTCAGTGATGGGAAGAATTTGGTAAGGTACTTTAAGGATAGGGGAAGGTGTATGAACATTTGGATACAAGTTTTGCTGATGATTTGACCGTCCAAGAGAAATTGGCTTCAAAATCCTAGGAGAGGGAAATGAACTTGCCAAGGCACAACTGAAGCATGAACAAGATGTAAAATGACTCATTAGACACTGACATGATAATGAAAACCCTATGAATGATGATAAACTTAGCTGAATAGTGACATAGATTGGCATTTGGGAAACTTTAGAAGGAGTTAAAACGAACCCTAGACCTAATGCCTAGTGACCAAATTTTGCTTGAAAACTTTTTGAAATGACAAAATTTGACCTTAACACTCTGAAAACACTTTGTAAGAGCATATTTGATCACTGGAGGAAGGCTCGAAAGACTGAAACTAACATTGGCTCCAATGGGGATGGTAGATCCTTGGAGGTACCAAGAACTTTAGACCTCTGGGAGAGCAGACTAGTGCTTTCAGCCATTGGGCAATGGAGTCAAAAACTCAAGCTGAAATGCATGACTGAAAACCGACTCAAACTAACCTAACAACAAGACTGAAAATGGACTAACAAAGGACTCATGACTCAACTAAAAATTGACTCAATACTTAAACACAATCGACCAACTGAAAATGATGCTCAAAGTGGAGCTTATTCATCACAACCTACTCTAGCAGTTTCATTCATCACCTGGTCAAGTGAAATGAAACAACCAATGCAACCAAGTAAGTATCTCATCTGTTGTTTGAGATCTCCACAAGTTCTCACTTATGACCAACAAGAGAGAACTATTGAAAGGCAACTCCCATGACAACTTAGAAACAAATCCATTGAATGCTATGAATTCTCTATCTTCCTCCAAAAACACTGCATAAGGATCATGAAATTCAAGCACACTAGAACTTAGCTCATCCAATGGATTACTTCTCGTTTCCTCATACCATGAATGCAAATTTTGATCTGAGCCTTGTGACAAGACCTCTGCTGAAAATGAGAAAGAAACCGGCTGCCGAATCAAATTCATATCAGCACATGTTTCAAGCTCACATGTAGTCAATGGAAAAAGATTTTGACTACAAACCTCTTCCAAAACATCAGCTATTGGATCATGAAAAACTTGAAAATACTGCTGCAATCCCATTTCTATTAGTTCCATTGTGATTACATGATTTCCTACATGCTGCTCATCTTTTTCTTGAGAGATTTTACAAAGATTCTGCCTTATAAACTGAAATGCTTCGAAAGAAAAGGGTATAGAATCTTCCGGCATCATCACATCATCTATTTCCTCTTCCACAGCTTCATCTATAATCTGCCCTTCAATTTCATTTGGTGGCTGCAAATCTAATGCTACAGGCTGCTCAAGAATTTTGTTATTTGTCTCATCCTCAACATTAACATTGAGAGATTGCTGATTTGTTGTAGGCTGTCCATTTGAAGATTTACTATGCAATGTACCCTTCAAAAACTGAAATGATTCGAAACAAAAAGGTAGGGAACCTTCTTGTATCATTTTATCAAATATGTCAACTTCCATGCCTTCATCTGCAACTTGACAACCAATGGCATGTGGGGGCTGCAAATCTGAATATGAGAAGTCTTGAACAAGGTTTTTGTTGCCTTCAAGATGGTCTAGATCAAGACTTGTTGACATTTGATTTCTGATTGCATGGTAGTTATCTCTGATGAACTGAAACGAATCAAAACAAAGAGGCAAAGATCCTTCACTTACTTCAAACTTTGATGCACTTTCCTCGTCAATGTCATAGCTGATATGTGATGGCTGAACATTGTATTCAAGCTGCTGAAAATGAACTTTTCCCTCCCACCAACTAGCTGCTGATTTGTTTTCAAGATTAGCTTCTTTTTGGAGAACATAATCATCATCATACTGATCATAATGAGGCAAATCATCACTATAAAACACATCATCAAGCATGCATGTCATATCAACAGCTCTCTCTTCTTCACAATGATCTATAAAACAATCATTACGACAACTAGGGTAAGAAACAAAATGTTTTGAATCAGCAACTTGTTCTTTTTCAATCAGCGAGCCATGAGCTTGAACATCGTAATCATTCCTTGAGTTTATCTTGTCCATCATTTTTTCCACTGCACTTACCAAAATGTCAAGCTTTACCTCTAGAGATCTCAATTCGGCCGGATCTATGTTTTTCATCTCTTCTTGCTTCATCCTTGCCTTTCGGATCAGCAGATGCGCCTGTACATTTACTGCACTGTTTTGCATCTCGTGAAGTGTTGCGATGTCCCTTTCTCTCAGCTGAAACTCAATCTCTAGATCAAAGGCACCCAGATAGTGCAAGAGAGCAGATCTAGGATTAGGCCTTATATCAGCTGGCATTGAATAATAAAATTGGTTAAATCTGGCCGAAAACTGTTGTACTGTCTCCCCTGGCGATCTTTTCAGCTGGTTATACTCTTCTACAATCAAGAAAAGGTTTTGTCTGATCATCCACCTGTCGAGAAAAACTTTGACGAACTGCTGGAAATCTGAGATGCTCGCATCAGGCAGGGCTTTGAACCAACTCTTCACTTTGGCTAGCAAAGAAAGAGCAAAAATCCTTATACTAACATCTTCTTCATCAAATTCAAAAAGATCTAGAAAATTCTCAAAATTCTACACATGTTGCTCAGCGTTGACATTCTTACTTTCACCATCAAACCTCGGCAAGTATAGATCATA
>APFE030898403.1:0-39344 GCA_000404065.3 Pinus taeda
CATAGAGAGCTTTAGCTAATCTACACACTTTCTGTTCTTGACCAACAATCTTAAATCCTGGAGGCTGTGTCATGTAGACTTCTTCCTGTAAGTCACCATTTAAGAAAGCACTTTTTACATCCATCTGATGAAATTTCCATTTAAACTGAGCTGCTAGGGCAAGGACAAGCCGTATGGTACTCATTTTCGCTGTAGGAGCAAAATTCTCCTCATAGTCAATGCCTTCCTTCTGTGAGAATCCTCGAGCCACAAGACGAGCTTTATACTTGTCTAGAGTTCTATTGGCTTTGTATTTCACTTTATATACCCATTTGCAACTAATGGGTTTTTTTCCTTCAGGAAGATCAGAAAGGGTCCATGTGTGATTTTTCTGAAGGCTTTGGAATTCAACTTCCATAGCCTGTTCCCACTCAGATATACCCTTAGCCTCTGAGTAAGTTTGAGGCTCAAAGATACTGTGTAGATTAGCCATAAGAGCAAAATTTACTGTAGACTGCTGTTTGCTCTTATTTCTAGAAGTTCGTCTTTCAAGAAGTTCATCATCCCTGAGATCACCAATGGTTTTAGCCCACCATTTTGGCCGAGAAGTAGAGGAACCAATATCAGGAGGAGATGAAGAAGGTTCAGAAACAATAGGAGCAACAAGAGAAGGATTAGTTTCCGGAGGAATTTCAGGTAGTGTATTATCAAACACGGATGCTGCATCATCCCTCCCATCAGGTGGACTTACTGGAAGAAGAACACTGTGTGGTTGATCCTTAGACCATTGCTCAGAAGAAGAAGACTGAAAGAAGCCTCTGTCTTCATCAAATACCACATCCCGACTGAAGCTAAGCGTACCGTGGCTTATCTTTAGTCTGTAAAGCCTTGTGATGATCACTTACCCTGTCATCATGAGTTTCTGGCTTTTGGAATCCAACTTAGAGCATTTAGCAGTTGGAATCCAAACATATGCAATTGAGCCAAAAACTTTGAGGTGACTGATCTTCGGCTTACGACTAGACCAAACCTCTTCGGGAGTCTTCCCTTTAACAGCCTGAGTAGGTGATCGATTAAGAAGATAAACAACAGTAAGGACTGCTTCAACCCAGAATTTGTTTGGAACATTCTTGTGTTGTAACATAGAGCGAGCCATTTCAACAACCGTGCAGTTGCGGCGCTCAACAACACTGTTCTGCTGGGGAGTGTACGGAGTAGTGAACTGGCGTTTTATGCCATGAGTATCACAGAAGTTGGAAAAAGCAGACGAACAAAATTCCCCCCCATTATCTGTCCTAAGAGTCATGATATTACAGCCAGACTCTTTTTCAACTAAGGTTTTAAACTTCTGAAAGATACTAAATGCATCAGATTTATATTTGAGAAAATATACCCACATTTTTCTGCTGAAATCATCAACAATAAGCAAAAAATATTTGCAAGCAGTGATAGAAGATGTATTCATAGGTCCACAAATATCAACATGAATTAACTGAAGTACCTTAGATGCGCGCCAAGATTCTCCATTCGTGAATGAAGACCGATGTTGTTTGCCAGATTGACAAGCGCTGCATACGCCCAACTGCTGAGTCTGAATGTCAGGTAATCCTGACACAAGTCCGTCCCTAGAAAGCTGAGAGAGATACTGCATGTTGAGGTGTCCATAGCGCTGATGCCATAGAGTGCTGATGGGAGAAACATGAGCTGCTAGAGCCACTTCTGGAAAATCACTAGTATCAAGAAGCCCGTATAAACCATGATCTTCTAGGCCAACAACAACTGTAAGGCTAGTCTCCCTGTCGATAATAGAGCATTTGTGCGCACTGAATACTACATCAAGATGAGGGGAGTTCCTCATAATCTGACTGACAGACAGCAGATTAATTTCCATCCCAGGAACATAGTACACATTCAGGAAGATAAGTGTGCGTCCACCAGACTGGATTTGAACTGTACCTTTGCCATTTACTGTGTATTTTTCACCTCCTCCAAATACCACGGAATCACTGAAAGGTGAGAAGTCAATAAACCAGTCACGCCTGTGAGAGAAATGGCGTGATGCACCAGAGTCAATATACCGGGCAGATGATGGAATATGATCGCAAGACCTTTTAGCCATAAAAGCGTAAAAGGCAGAATTTGTCTGCTCGGAATGTTCTGCAACATTTGCTGTTTGATGAAGCCCTCCCTGTTTCTTCTGTTCAGAAGCAATTCTCTGTCGGTAATCTTTCTTCATGTGGCCAAATTTGTGACAGTAGTTACACTGCACATTTTTCTTCCTAGCAGGATCAAAAGACTGAGAAGAACCTTTCTGCTGAAAGGACTGAGATGACTGATATTTGGCTTTAAAGGCATTTTCTGTGGAGGCTGATGCTGCACCACTACCAAACTGTTGTTTCCATCGATCTTGCTGCATGAGTTTGGTGCATAACTCTGGAAACTTTAGATCAACATTAGTGGCAGTAATGTTTAGAGTTTCTATGAAGTGCTCATAAGATTGTGGTAGAATTTTCAGAGTGATGACTACCAGATCTTCTTCCTCCATGGTGCGACCAATGGCTTCGAGCTGATCTCGAATGTCTTTAATCTTGTTGAGATGTTCCTGTAAAGACATATGTTCGTCAATCATGATGGAGAACAACTGATTTTTGAGAAAGAAAGCTCTGCTCTTGTCGGATGTCTCGTGAAGTTCCTTCAATTGTTGCCAGATCTCAGCAGCTGTCTTGCCAGAAGGAATCTGTGGTAACTGATCACAACGACAAAGAGCTTGAGAAGCATAATTGCCTCTTGATTTCGATCATCAAACTTGTCTTGATCGGTGCCAGCTGTACCAAGACGGAGCTCCTTTTTGAGAACGAGCTGGTCAAGACGCCTATATTCAAAAATGGTTAACATTCTCTGTTTCCAGATGTTGTAGTTTGTGCCATTGAAGCGTTGACTACCTTCTAGCATTAGATTGGTTAGTGAAGCCATCTGTCTGTTTCTCAAGATAGTGAGATCTGACTGATTTGAACAGAATCTGATAGATGTTGGTATATAAAATAACCCAAAAGTCAATAAACCAATCACGCCTGTGGTATGAAAACATGCTGACTGTGGGAGAAAAAATATAACGTGATTACGTCCTTCAATTTTTATTGTGTGATAACACGAACCTGGAGCAGTCGTGTTTGACTGTGGCACGGATTGCATGAAAAACTGGAACAATTGTGTTGGATTGCGTGAAAACTGAAACAGTCGATGGCACGAAATGTGAAAATTGGAACAGTCGTGTTTGATTGTGGCACGAATTGCATGAAAACTGGAACAGCCGTGGCACGAAATTTATACTTGCCGGTGTCGTTGGAGACCAAACCACCACGGATCGGGCCCAGCTGCGGAAGTGAGAGTTGAACCATGGCTCCGGTAAGGCGAGTAAAAGTAAAGAACGCGCGGATACCATAAAATCGTGGCTCTGATCTTTATTATGGACACGGACAGTGACTCGGCCACGATGAAATTAATTTGGTAGCAGATCTGAAAACAACGAGCAGCGGCAGCAAAAAAAGACACACAGTTGACACGCCAAATAGTTGTTCATACGCCAAAAAACACGCACAGTGACAGTGGGCTCGAATAGTTGTTCATACGCCTTTCTGAGATAGCCATCAATAACTGGAATGCGTTCTGCAAAAAAAACTGGAATTCGTACAAACAAAGAACCCTCGGCTCTCGTAATTCCACAAAAAACAAGAATCCACTTCTGTATCGAGATAGACGACTGTAAGCTTTTATCACAGTGAGCAGAGCCAAAGCTAAGACTCAGTGAAGGCTATCTGGCTTACAGAGGACTCGACCTTAGAAAGGATTGATAGATGGAACTCACGATATATGGCTCTGATACCATAAAACAGTGCGAAAAACGCATATGGATTTCCAAATGAATTAATGAATTGATTGAGCAACAATACTCAATAATAATACAGAGATATTTACAAAGATAGAAACATCAAGTTTCTATGTAAAGAATCAGTTTCATCTAAGAAACTGCTAAAAGAATAAACTTAGCAACAACTAAAAGAGTGAGCATTAAATTAAAATAGAAATATTCTAATATTTACCGACCATTTACTTTATATGGTTGTTCTAGTGTGATTTATTAATGTATTTCCTACTTTAAGAACCATAAAACATCAAACATAAATTTAATTTTAAGTAATTTTCCACATAAACCCTAGCCCTAACCCTAGGTATCTAGGAAAAAGGAGGAAGATGGATAAATTTAATAAGTAGGAGATTGATCAATACTTTAATTATTAGTGTCTTATCCAAAATGGGCTTGATGGATTCTTCCAAGGTAGAGATAAATGAGAACGACCTCGTTGGAGTAAGGGGGGATGACTAGGGCATCCACTTTAAAACCTTAGTGATTTTCCTTGTGAGGGGAAATCTTAAATTTAAGGATTTCACACTTGGGGTTTTGTTAAAGGTTTCTAGGAGAACAAGTTTGTATGTCATAAAGGAGCAAAATTTCAAGACAGATTTATCAATTATGTCCTGGCACAAAATAGAAACCCTACTACACAAATACACTATCTAAGATATAGAAAATAGGCATTGAATTTTCAAAATTCTCTAAGAGAAACAATTCATTCAATCCCAGGAAACATCTCCAAGCAAAAATCGAGAACTAGCACCATGAAAACACTACATTTAGGCCCAAAATAAAGACAAGAGACTTATTCACACTCTTTAGAGGAAGGAAATTGATGAATGTGTGATGATGAAAAAGGAATGAGGCTTCCTCTATTTAAATTAGGACTAACTTGCCTTATTTCCACTAATTTTACAATCTAAGCCATGAAACAATTTTGCTTGAGTGTTCAACAAGTGGGGTTACAAGTCAACCTCAATTTAGCTCAAAAGCATAACAATAAATGCCAAAATAGCCGACACGAATGGGAAATATTGTCCTCCACTATGATATCATCTTGCATAAGTGCTCAATATGCCACAAGTGACAAATGGATCATGAGTGCTCCATACTCTAAGGAACACTCCAAGTGCAATGGTTATGCCTCCAAAATCATGACATCATCACCATTGTGCCCTATATCACCCTCCTAAGGGAATAATATTGACGTGGCAATATTATGCTCAAGTTTTGGGGTCTAGAAGTGATGTGCAAGCCCTCCCATGTTATCTCAAGGCAACTAATCATTATTTGGGCTTTAGAACAAGCAACACTCATCAAACAATGTCAAGGGCAGCTTGGAGGTGATCAATAATTCCAACATTAAACTAGTAGTGGCTTAATGTTTTAGCATCTAGGGGTTCTCAGGAGAGACAAGTACCACGTGGAACCATCTCATAGCCCCACACTCATCAAAGTCATAATTGCTTCTGGGACTATATACAACGACCTCTTGAGTGTTAGAAAAAGGGAGCAAACTCATCTCTTGAGGTGTGTCGGCGACTGTGATGACACAATCTGGAAAAAACCTCTCAAGATCAAGTGAAATCAACAATAGTTCAGGGATAATTAGTGGACCATACCTATAGTTATGGGCACAAGAATACTTCACACAAAACTTGCTTTCAAATGTCTTACTAGATCAGGACATGTAAATGAGTTACCTTGTTTATATTAGGGATAATTAGGTCAACAACCCTATTAGGTGTTTCCAGTCCCCAAGGGGAGTGACATGTCCCAGGTTAGCCCATCATTCCATAGGTGTGTGGTAATGATGGTTATGGAGTGCAAAAGATTCTAGGGTAGGTGCTATAACCATGTGAGTAGTTGATGGGGGTCCAACATCTCGAGTGTATAAATGTAAGGAGGAAGCAATCGTGGTGGCATGAGTTACCCCTTTAGAATCCTTCCAGGGTGCCATAATGTATAATAAGTACTCTTAGAAAAGAAAACCAGTTCCAAAGTGTACTTTCTAGACTAAAAGATTGCAGGTCTTATGTGCAACTAGGATATTTTCTTCATTTACAAGTGAAAACATTCTGTATTGCATGCTAATGAGAATATCTCTAGTTTCACCTAGCATTTGACAATACATGACTTGATCATCAATTAATCCCTGTTCTCAAATGACAATCAGAGTTTTGAGAACACATGTTTATTGCACTTGTGAAGTATATGTAAAATATGGATTTGTTTGATTTTCATGCATTCTTCGAGATAAATCAAGGCAACAGTCAGACAACTATATGTAAAACTGTAAGTTTTTAAACTGTTTCCGTCGGAAGAAATATTTTCTCTATCTGTGTTGCTGTTGACAGGAAAACATTTTGGCATGCAAGGATTGAGTTGTTGGATGGTGTTGTCATTGATATCAACCCTAGGGTTTAACTGGGTTTGACTTTCACTAAAACAACCGTCATTGATGTCAAATGAACAATGAACGTTTCTTAGATTTGTCTAGATTACATCAAGTTGAAGGCTACATTGTTGGATGGTTGAAAAACCAAGTCCTAGGGTTTGGGTTCCCTGGACTGAGGATGTACCCTGACTTTGTTGAGGGTTTTTGAAGAGTCAAATCATTGAGTTTGACTTGGAGATCCGCATCATTGGATTCTCCTCATCAAAATCTTTCTAGTGATATGTGGTACGCCACATAAGTCATCGTGGTTTGAGAGATAAATGCGTTTGAAGTCATAGACCCCACTTTCTGGGCTATAACCCCAAGGGGTGGTGACTTGGCGTACTTTTGTTGGTTGTGGGCATCCAAATTAAGCACAAGAGGTTTATTGGTTTAATAAAGTCTTAAGAAAAGGTTATTAAGCTTTTAGGCACCTACAATGGCATCCCTCACTAATTACTAAACTAATTTCCTCTACCAAAGCCCTCCTAAAAGGCACCTAACTATTAGTTTTAAATTAAATAAGTTAATATATTTAAGAGGTAACTTAAGCTTCAATCACTCCAACATTTATATTAGGAAGCCCCTACAAATTTATTGAAACCATTTCCAAACTCATTAAATCCTAAAGCCTAAAACCCTATAGAAAAGGGAAGCATTAATTCAAATTAGGGCCTATGATTAGTTAGTTAATTATGATAATTTGAATATTCAACAATTAAAAGAATTCAAGGATCTCCGACGTATACCTTACGAATTAATTATGCCCCTCCAAAACATTATAAAAGAAGACCTAAAACCTCCCAAATTATATCAAACTCAACAAACTTTCATGAGAAAATATTTTGAAATATTCAATCACCTAAAAAAGAAATTGATGCAAAAATTACAGTGGTAGGGTTTGGTTCCTTTTGGCTGGGTGGTTTGTATTCATTGCAGGTCAATTAGAGGAGGAGAGAGGCATAAGATAGCAACAATGGAGCGAAGATTTGAAGAGACACATCTCCAAACTATAACGAACACTTTTATAATCAATTTCGTCCCCGTACAAAAGCCTTCACGTAACAGGTCCTTGAGGGCAATGTCATCTTGTTGTACAACATGTTGATGTGAAGATGGATAGTAGTGTGTGAGCAGTGATCAATAGTGAAAAGACATCTTCTGGTAGCTCTTTGTGGGCAAAACTTGAGAGCGTTGGTAGTAGAACATAGGGATGACCTGAGGCATCTTGGAGTATGCCATTATCAGAGATTTGGGATCAACATTTGCAACAATACATGCAGTTTGGTATGGTGATGGTAGCCAGTTTGTGAGCAGTGTAGTGGTTCAGTTATGATGTGCAATGGTTAATTTGTGCAACTAACAATTGATTTGACAATGTTGGTAGTTAGGGCTTGATGAGCAATATTATGTAGTGATCAGCTTGAGCAAGATTGTGCAATAGTCAGTGGCTACCAAGATTTGACAAGATATACATTTTCTTCATTGCATCATTCTTATGTTGATTCAAAGCACAAGGAGATCTAGTGTGAAAAGTGTGAAACATGGTTTGCGTGTTGATCAGGGTGGCAGGGTGGTGCAAGGCATGTGATTGGAGTCACCTACAGGTTGTGGCCTGAGAACACTTTATGGCTGCAAGGTGGTGCAAGGCAGGTGATTGGAGTCACCTACAGGTTGTGGCCTGAGAACACTTCATGGCGGCAGGGTGGTGCTAGGGCAGGTTGTAGCTTGCACATGGCATTGTAGCATCCTTTCAGTTGGGGCTGATAAACATACAGGGCGACAAAGCATCCTGTCTGACAGCAGTTGGTAAATAGAGTGTAGGGGCACTCATCAGGTTATGGCCTGACGTATAGGGTGTTGGTGCATCCTTCTGGTTGCAACAAGTTATTAGTGTCTAGTGGTGTCCTACAGGTTGTTGCCTGTGAATTAGGGGGTTGGAGCCTCCTTCAATTGTAGCTGGAAACTTGATGTAATTAATTTTATTTTTAGAGGAGGAGAAGACAATTACTAAGAAGTGTTCGGTGGTTTTTGACCCGAAGGGGGTTTTCCACCTAAAAATCTCTGTGTCCATTGTTTTATCTTTCTGCATTGTTGTATGGTGTTGTCTACTATGGATTATTGTTTATATTTATGTGAATAAGAACAATAATAATAACTAAAGATTAACTAATGCTCTGAAAAAGATTAAAAAGTGCTTATTATTAAGAAAAATTGATTCATCCCCCCTCTCAGTTTTTCCAACAATTGGTATCAGAGTTTGGTTCCTTCAGTAACAACTTAACCGCTTGAAGACAGTTTTTAGAGCGTAGAGATGGGAAAGTTAAAGAAGCAAGTTGCAAGGATTTCAACTGAAGTTATAGGTACAACAAAATCTAAGGAAAGTGAGCATTATGTGCCAACCCTTGAATTTGATGTATATAATAACTAGATATGCAAATCCAGGATGGAAGTACATTTGTAGGCATACGGAGTATGGGAATCAGTTGTTTCTGGAAACACATCTACCGACAAAGCTAAAAGGTACAATTCAAAGGCCATGAATGTAATTTTGAATGTTTTGCCAAATTCTGTGAAAACAGAAGTTGGTCAATGTTCAACAGCTAAAGCTCTTTGGGAAAAGCTTCATAATCTCTATTCAACAAAGCAATTAGGTCAAGATGTTATTAAAAATTCAGATCCTTCTAATTATAATGAAGAAATTGGTGAAATGAATAAGACATAGTTTCATAATCAAGTGATCAAGGTGATAAAGGAACTCAAAAGTCGAAAAGAAAAGACAAGACTTTTGGAAGTAGAATTGAAGACAACAAAAGAACTCATCAAGGAAAATGAAGAGTCTGAGAAGATGATTAACAGTGTTAGAACTCAATTGGAAGAAGTAAAGAATACATAGACACAAGACCTCAAGAGAGAAGTCCTACAAAAGCAACAAGAACTCGACACAACCTTTGCAGAAATTAGAAGACTCAAACAACAGTTGCAAGAAGCAAAAATTGAAAGGAAGAAATTTGATCAAAGATACATATCCGTAGTTGACCAAATGCAAAAGAAATTGGAATCCTCTTCAGCTGAACTAAGTAGGCTCAAGATTGAGATTGAGAAGCAAAAGGAGCAAATACATATACTCAACAGAGAACTTGGAAAGGCCTCTCTTATCAAGCTATAGGTTGAAGAAGAAGAAGAAAGAAGGAAATTGTTGAAGGACATATTTCAAGAAGACCTAGCTCAAAAGCAAGGAGAGCTTATTGCAACCCGTGATGAGAGAAACAAACTCAAGGGATCGTAAAAAGAACACTTACAAGATAAGATAGATGAAGAAGCAAAAATGAAGCCAATTAAAGCTGGTAAAGCTCCAGTTGATGAAGGCACAAGCTTCACATCTTCACTGGATGATTCTAAGAAGGAAGTTGATCAAAGTGTAAAGCCAAAGAAGAATGTTTCAACTCCAAAGAATAAGACCAAAGCAGTTAAGAACAAAGGATGACAACAGACTACAACACTGCCTCCATAGAAGAATGAAAAATCTTCCAAGTATGTTCGTTTACTCAATGGTTATTGTTTTTCGTGTGCTAACTATGGACGTATGGCCAAGAATTGTAAAGTTGTTGACATGTACAACTATCAAAGACCATCTCATCTAAATGAACCATTTAGGTACGCACATTTATTTAATGGTTATTGCTTTTTATGTGCTAATTATGGACATATGGCTAGGGATTGTGAAATATTTGGTAGGTACAACTATTATCTGCAAAACCCTAGAAGAAAGTTTGCATGTTCTCGAGACAGGTACCAGATGACACTTCTATGGATGACATTGAATGCTTTAAATGCCATAATCATGGACACATAGCTTAAGAATGTAGGAACCATACGGATATGGAATGTTACAAGTGTCACAATTATGGACACATAGCTCGTCACCATAGAAAAAAATGGAATCAATCATGAATATTGATGACGAGAATAAGAAGGTTTGGTAGAGGAAATAGGTACAGAAAGAACAAATACAGGAAGAACAAGTATAGGATCAGTAAGAAGTGTAGGATGACAAGAAAGTCCCAGCAGTGATGCCTTCAGGGTTCATAACAGGTTGTGCAGAATCGAGTCAAGATGACTCGTGAGGTGAATCACTATTTTGAACAATTCGGCTTGTTGACTCCTTGAAGTTTGTAGAGGGGGAGTCTATGCAACAATATATGGCACAAGTCTACGATTGACAAACATATAGTTTGAACAAGATGGCAGTTTCATGACAGGTTAAGGGGGAATAAAACAATTGAAGGATTACAGGTTCACAAAAGAAGGTTTCTCTTCAAGGGAAGCATATACATGATACATGTCCAAAAGGAACGTCACTGATAGACTATTACATGAAGGCTTCTCGTCATGGGGAGCATATGTAGATAATAAGTCCACATTAAGCAAGCAAATTCTTAGAAGGTGTAACCCTTGCCACTGATGTCAAAGGAGGAGAGAAAAACCTGAGAAGGGTATTGAAATCTTGAGGCGGTGAAGCATGATGTCAGGGGGAGTTGTAGTCACAGAAGGAGTATGTGTGTTGCATCAATGTCAAAGGGGAGGGGGATTGTTGGATGGTGTTGTCATTGATGTCAACCTTGGGGTTTGACTAGGTTTGACTTTGATTGAAACAACTATCATTGATGTCAAATGGACAATGAACTTTTCTTAGGATTGTCTGGATTACATCAATGTTGAAGGCTACACTGTTGGATGGTTGAAAACCCAAGACCTAGGGTTTGGGTTCCTTGAACTGAGGATATACTCAAGTTTGTCAAGGTTTTTTAAAGTGTCAAACCATTGAGTTTGACTTAGAGATCCACATCTTTGGATTCTCCTCGCCGAGATCTTTCTGGTAATATGTGGTATGCCACGTAAGTCCTCCTGGTTTGAGTGATAAATACATTTGAAGTCAGAGACCCCACTTTTTGGGCTAAAACCCCAAGGGGTGGTGACTTGGCATATTTCTATTGGTTGTGGGCATCCAAATTAAGCACAAGGGATTTATTGATTTAATAAAGTCTTAAGAAAAGGGTATCAAGCTTTTAGGCACCTACAATGGCATCCCTCACTAATTACTAAACTAATTTCCTCTACCAAAGCCCTCGTTAACAATCGAGGTACCTAATTATTAGTTTTAAATTAAATAAGTTAATATCTTTAAGAAGTAACATAAGCTTCAATCTCTCCAAAGTTTATATTAGGAAGCCCTTACAAATTTATTGAAACCATTTCCAAACTCATTAAATCCTAAATCCTAAAACCCTACACAAAAGGGAAACATTAATTCAAATTAGGGCTTATGATATAATATTTAATTATGATAATTTGAATATTCAACAATTAAAAGAATTCAAGGCTCTCCAATGTATACCTTACGAAGCCCTTAATTATGCCCCTCCAAAACATTATAAAAGAAGATCTAAAACCTCCCAAATTATATCAAACTCAACAAATTTCATGTCAAAATGTTTTGAAATATTCGGTCACCTAAAAAAGAAATTGATGCAGAAATTACACTGGTAGGGTTCAATTCCTTTTAGTTGGGTGGTTTGTATTTATTGCAGGTCAATTAGAGGAGGAGCGAGGCATAAGATAGCAACAATGGAGTGAAGATTTGAAGATACACATCTCCAAACTATAATGAATACTTTAATAATCAATTTCGGCCCTGTACAAAAGCCTTCAGGTAACAAGTCCTTGAGGGAAATGTCATTTTGTTGTACAACGTGTTGACATGAAGATGGATAGTAGTGTGTGAGCAATGATCAATAGTGAAAAGACATATGCTAGTAGCTCTCCGCGGGCAAAACTTGAGAGCATTGGTAGTAGGACATTGGGATGACTTGGGGCATCTTGGAGTATGCCATTATCAAAGATTTAGGTTCAATATTTGCAGCAGTACAAACAATTTGGTATAGTGATGGTAGCCAATTTGTGAGTAGTGCAGTGGTTCAATTATGATGTGCAATGGTTAATTTGTGTAGCTGACGGTTGATTTGGCAATGTTGGTAGTCAGGTTTTGATGAGCAGTATTGTGCAGTGATAAGTTTGGACAATATTGTGCAGTGATCAAGCTTGAGTATGATTATGCAGTAGTCAGCGGCCACTAGGATTTGACAAGATACACATTTTCTTCATTACGACATACTTATATTGATTCAGAGCATAGGGGGATCCAATGTGAAAATTGTGAAACGTGGTCTGCCTGTTGATCAGGGTCGCAGGGTAGTGCAAGGCAGGTGATTAGAGTCACCTTCGGGTTGTGGCTTGAGAACACTTCAAGGCGGCAGGGTGGTGCTAGGGCAGGTCGTAGCCTGCACAGGGCATTGTGGCATCTTTTCAGTTGGGGCTGATAAAATACTGCGTGATGAAGAATCCTTTCCGACAGCAGCTGGTAAACAAAGTGTTGGGGCACTCGTTAGGTTGTGGCCTGACTTACAGGGTGTTGGGGCGTCCTTCTGGTTGCAGCAGGTTATTAGGGTCTAGTAGTGTCCTACAGGATGTTGCCTGTGAATTAGGGAGTTGGAGCCTCTTTTAGTTGTAGCTGAAAACTTGATGTAATTACTTTTCTTTTTAAGAGGAGAAGGCAATTACTAATAAGTGTTCGGTGGTTTTTGACCCGTAAGGGGTTTTCCACCTGAAAATCTGTGTCCACTGTTTTATCTTTTTGCATTGTTGTATGGTGTTGTCTAATGTGGATTATTGTTTATGATTATTTGAAGATGAACAATAATAATAACTGAAAATTAACTAATGTTCTGAAAAAGATTAAAAAGTGCCTATCGCTAAGAAATACTGATTCACCCCCCCTCAGTATTTCCAACATGAGTCCCATTACTTTCTGAACATGCAACACTGATGTACTTGAGGCCAAGACAATGTAGGTTTTAATTCGTTGTTGCCTTCCTCATTGTTTGAAATCTTGATATCTGTATGACCCATGCAGGCACTTCCTATGTATTAAACATTGTGTTGTGTTTTAGATGTTATGAACTTATGTCACTCAATCATAATATTGATGGAAGGTTCCTTGGGGTGTCATCATATATGGATTCTTAGATTATACAGTATCACCTAATGCACAAATCTTGTTGACTAAGGTTATGTATTGTAGAAGATATTTTATGAAGTTTTTTCTTTACTAAATTTTGAAGGCTTATTGAAAACATTCATGCATGAGATGATGAACCTTCACATATATGGTGTTATTGGGATGGGCCTATTGTTTCTCAATGCTTCTATACTTCTTGGATCATCCATTTTTAATTTCTGAAGGCACTGGTCTTCAAATGGATTTCTTCATATTAGTCGTAACTGGAATACTTATTATGTAGAAAATCTGCTATTTCAAGTCAATGAGAAATAATGGTCTCATTAAATTCAAACTAGACAAAGTTCTTTATTCTATTGCTTTGCATATATGGAGAATGTTATCGGGTGGTGCCAGAACTTTCTATCTTTTACCAGAGCTTGCATACATTTTTATGCAATAAACATAACTTTCTACAATTCTTTTGAGTTTCTTAAGATTATATGATAATAGTTTTTCGTGCAAGCATGACAGATGCACAGTGATATATTATGTTATGGAGCATAGCTCAAAGTTTTGGTTATCATCTGTGTTTATTTATTTGACAATCCTTGTCTGGTCCTTTTGTATGCAGTCTACACAGATGGCTTCTCCTCATGTAACTGAAGAAGCTGTCTACCTGTGCACGGGGAATCCAATGCCCAAGGATATTGAACAAATATCATTCTGGTTGCTAAATGAGTCGTTTACAAATGCTTATCACTGTATCCCCCTGTGCATTTGCATTGGAGATTTCTGGCTATTATTTTAGATATGAATGCAGATTTCAATATTCATCCTTAACTAGTATAAGACATATCGGAAATGAAGACTAGTAAGGGGCTGGCTCTTGTTGATGTTATAAGAGAAATTCCACTGTAAGTAGATGTTTTACTTAAAAGTTCCATTTTTGTCATTGTTTTTAACTGAAGCTGTCTTGTATAACTGTATTCTTAATTCATACTCTTCAAATCTGTGGATTACAGGTTTATTTTCAATATCAAAATGCCTGCAGCCATTCGTGTCCAACTGATTAATGCTTTGGCTGACATTGAGTATGTTTCTCTTTAAGACATTTTTCTACGCTGGTGAACTAGTTTCTGTTGGATTTTTGTATCTACATTTCTTTGTTATTGTGATAAACCCTATTCATTCTACATTCGATTCTGAACATAGTACTTAATTCTATCCCCAAAGAGAAATATTTTTGTACTACCCCTCACTTTGACGAGCACATATAAGTATTTCATGTAACAAAAGTATCTTGGTGGGAACTCAAAGCCAAGGTCCCATTCAAGAGATATAATGTAATGCTTGAATAAAATCTATACTGGCCAATGTCCAAGATTTTGTTTTTGAGATGTAATGAAGACAAAGTGCAGCAAACTCGCTTACAATGAGGTAAATACATAATGGGCAACTACTTCATTTGAGAAGCTTGGATATGTGGTGCGTGCCTAATTACTCACTTTTATTATAGCTGACCAAATTTTCTATAAATCCAGTGCTTTGTGCAGAAAATACAACCCAATGTTGCTTGCTCGAAATTCAGTTATCAAACAACTACATAACACATTCATAACCCCTAGTTTCTAAGAATAACTGGCTATGGGTAAGGAGGATAGCTATGAGAACACTATTTGAGCACTGAGAGATGAGAGACTATGCAGAAGAGATGTATTGCCAAGTCAAAGAGTTGATATATGCTGTGAGCAGGGAGAATGTGCATTGTGGCTGTGTTTTTTTGGAAATATGGAGTGTGACCATGTTGTCATTAATATTACATCTCTCAGGGGATGTCATAGAAGATGGCTGCAAGAAGTTGCTGCTGTCAATTAGTATGGTTATCTGGAATCATGTCTAAAGGGTTGGTCCTATAACTGTGTCAAGGGTCAAAAGGATAAAGAAAACTGGAACTTTGTGTGAAAAGCTTTATACAGAATCCAAAATTGTGTGTCAAGGGTTGTGCTTGGAACTGTATGTGAAGAGCCTAACAAATATCATGACCATAAAACTATGTGTTTACAGTAAAATCGAGCACTCGCACATGAAGTAAACTCCCAAGCATCAAGGGGCTAGTTTATCCAAGCTAGGAATGCTACCCACTGTCAGCTCAATAGCTCTTCCTCTATCTTTAGGTTGGCTCTTCTCCAGCTCAAGGGGGCTTCCCTAAAAGGTAGGATGGCCAGGCTATAGAGTGGGGGCACAAGGTGATTTAATGAAGAGTTAGCATAAGCAAAATGGGTGGAAGTTGTAACTATGCGGATAGGTGTGTCTATTTTGGAACAGGGCTTCCAGAATTTTAATTTAATTGTCAATAATTATTAGGTGGATGGTACGGCTTTATCCTCCATGGAATTTTTAAGAATATTTTTAGTTTTATTCACAAATCAAAGGTTAAGATTTATCTCCAAAGTAGTTATGCCCCTTTTTTCTCTTCTAATTAAATTGATTAATTAAAAAATTGTTATATGAGCAAGTGTCATTTGAAATGAGTTATGGTTTTTTGGGCATGTGGTATTGATGAATTTCCCCCACAGGAAACCTTAAGCCCCAAATGAAAGCCCACGGAAGAGTCAAATTGAATGAAATAAATTATTATTATCATGACACAATTTTGGGCAACAGTTTATTAAAGTTATATATATATATATATATAATATATATAAAGAAATTTAAATTTTTTATTATCTCCCCTCCAAATTTGAAAGTCAGCCTCTCAAAGGCTATGATGACATCAAATATCTCCCATCATTTAATATAAGTAAAGATTAATGAAATCTCTTTAGATGCATCAAATGAAAATATTTTGTTTTGGGATATTCTCTGTGTTCCACATGGGAAAATATCTTTATCTTTTGCGCTCACATAGCAAGGCATCTTACGGTGTCTCGCATTATTAATCGTCTAGAGTCTCACATATTTTATCAAATGGTTCGCTCTTATCATAACTTGTATTGGATATGTTCCCATTATCTTGTTACCACATTCTAATTCACATCTATCTATGGGGCATCGACATATGTCTGTTGGGGCTTACATTATACATTAACGGTGGCTTACATCTTGGTATAACGCACATCTTTTCTATAAATGGTGATTTGCATATGATATGTAAGTGGCTTGCATTCCAGGTACTCCACATATGCTATCTCAGTGGTTCATATTTGTAATGGCTCGTACTAAATACAATGGACGTATTAATTACAACAGGTACATTACAATAGTTACATATTAAATTACAGTAGTCGTATTTCATTGGTTGCAACGCTTACAGTGGTCACATTCTATTACTAAGGCTTGAACAGTGGCTAGAATTTTTTGACACATATTTCAGTATTATTGTGTCATGTATTTCTTAGTGGATCGCTCTACTATGCTTTACTTCTATGGCTGATATATGTTATACTATGGTTCGTATCATTATGGATTGCCTTACTTCATGATAGCTATATGTATATAACAATGATCTTGATACTATGTCAAGATAAGGCGAGTAACTTATATTAGAGACAATATATATGACGTGGAAGACACCCTTTACATTATGTATGGCATGGCATACACCCTTTATGGTATGTATGACATGGTAGACACCCTTTATGGATGTATGGCATGGCAAACAATTTGTATGACATGGCAGGCACCCTTTATGGTATGTATGACATGGCAAGTAACATGTATGGCATGACAGATAGTATGTATGACATGGCATACACCCTTATGATATATGATAGTGATTCATATAACATATGTAGTAGACTCTCTTAATGTATGTATGTCAGTGACAAGATATAGTAGACATGGCAAACATTTTGATGTATCACAATGTTAGGATATGGCTTGGACCTTGATCTATGGTAGTGATGATATGGGAGTGGCTTGGAATAGCTATGATAAAATGTGGCAGAATATTCAATATGACTGTGAATTTGATACAACAATGATGGATGGCTCATCTCCTCAACTGCATGATATACTTGATATAGCCCAATAGACGTGACAGTCCTTGATGTTGATAATGTTTCTTGCAACAATGATATAGCAGAAGCTTTCTCTAATTATCGAATTTCAGTGCACAAATGTAGTTGTGAATTGACGTGGGTTGGCCCTACCTAGGAGGCTTGTTGATGTATCTCATTGCAACACTTCGTATCTCAACTGAACAATTGATGAATATCTAGTAGAAGAAGAATTAAATTATGGGATTTCCCCTTGTGGCGTTTTGCCCTGGTCTTCGACCAAATCTTGGTGTCTTTATCGTGCATGCTTTTCTTTAGTTGTTCCTTCTGTTTTGTTGTATTGTTGATGTTATTGTTCTTTCTACATAATTGCTAATGATGTTATGGGGTAAATGCAATATGTAAATGATGAAAAGTTTGTAAATGCAATTATTTAAAGCAAAGAACAATCTAGCCCTAAGAAAAATTAACATGGTATCAATGTTGGGTTGGAGAAAAGTCATTGAGATTGCCCCTTGCAGACACTGATGATGAAAACAAATGAAGATGGAAGAGACCTAAAAGAATTCTGGGGTTTGAAGGAAACCCTAGGGAAGCTTTTTTCTTACAAGAGAAGGTTAGGGTTTGGGGGAAAACCTTGAAGTGACATTGGATAAGAAACCCTAGAGAGAAACTTCTTGATATGACATATTCGGTGAGAAGCCCATGATAGATTCAGAGAAATCCTGTGAGAAGGGTATGTTGTAATTTCAGTGGTCATCGTATACAATTGATGGCTGGACTTAGCTGTCGATGAAAGAAGTGAAAGGATACAAGTGATATTCATGAAAGAAGATACTGACATATGATCGATGGATAGTGATGCACGCTGGCTAAGAGGGAGACATGATCAAGAGGGAGCTATGAGACTCCACCAATCTACATTAAAGATAAGTATTTTCAAGACTCATTTCATTTCTTTGTTTTTTTATTATTTTTGGTGATTCCTCTTGCATGAGTATTTTTATTTGTTTCACTAACTTGTTGGATGAAGATGTGACCCATCTTGAGGATCATCAAGATGCAGAGTAGTGTAGGGAGAGTAAGCTCGAAAAGGGAACTGGTGCAGGAAACTTCAAGAGGAAGTTGGAGAAGGATAATGCAGGAGCCCCACTCACATCTAGAAAAGAAAGACAATCCTGCCTCATCACCAGGTACACTTTCATTATGATTATTTACTTTATTGCTTTTGCTCTTGTTATGTGATCACAAGTATATCTGATGTCTGTGAGGACTAAGTCCTCTATATCGAGATTGAGGAAGAGGTGGAGCCATCCCATGACTTGAATGGCACATGAAATGGACAAGAGCTCAAGACCTTGACAGAGGGGTTGTAGTCTCCTTGGTTGATAACTATGATTGGAGAAGATTCCTACTCAGAGGGAATAAATTGAGTGCAATAGTCTGATATGATGCCGAGAGTGATATGTCCTTCATGCAAGGACTATACTAGATGACGAGATGCATCATCATCTGATGCTTCCACAATATGGTTCAAATTATGATATGAAACATGCTCTTAGAGAAAGAAGGTTATGATGAGATCCTAGCACTTGTTGTCGAATGCTCTATTATCAAATGTTTGTGAAGTTGGCTTCCTCCATGATGTCTACAAGGAGTGTACTTGGAGCTACCTCAAGGCTTTGAGGCACATGAGGTAGGATTCACAATTACAAATGGAAGAAAGCCCCATATGGACCCAAGCATGCCCTCTAGTTTTTGGCATGCTTGGATTGATGGTCATTTGATG
The DNA here is from genome assembly GCA_000404065.3 of Pinus taeda. Lineage (NCBI taxonomy): Eukaryota > Viridiplantae > Streptophyta > Pinopsida > Pinales > Pinaceae > Pinus > Pinus taeda. The sequence goes on from APFE030898403.1 coordinate 19,177, forward strand.
TAGACACCAACCTCTCTTTAGTGTTGCAGCCATGTTTATGATATTTGGTTATATATGCTGACAATTTATGTATGACAGGACCATATTGTCTTCTTGTTCAGTGCTAGAGGGAGTTAACCCCTAAGTTCAGATGATCAATATCTTGAATTTGAAAGTGCAACAAAGAGATGATGACTTACTAGTCATGAGAAGTGTATTGATAGAGCTACACTGAAGCAGTTGAGAGAAACTCCTCTTGAGATATAGTTTTGATGGAATCCCATGATGAGTCGACAGCTAGATGGAGTCTTGATTTGCAACATGTTCTTTGAGCCATACAGAGCCTGGATGTGTATATTGGAATGTTGCACAAATGGTATCGAGAAACCTAGACAATGTAGTCATTCATGAACTGAAACACATTGCCACAAACTTTATGGATACATTGGTTGTTGTTCATTGAAAGAGCACATCTGAATGCTGCCTTAGGTTTGCCCTGGTTTCCGTAATGATTTCCTAGCATAGAAATTTGTTGCTTTGAGAGGCAGTGTGCATTATTACTGGCATGGATGGCTACAAGATAGTATGAGAAAGCTCTTTGGAGAGTTGTTTGAGCATATGTTGGGCACAACTATGATATGGGATTATATGCAAAGAATCATGTGTTTCATCACAGGTTGAAGCACATTGAGATAAGATATGACTTTATTCGAGATATGGTGCAGAAATGAGCAATGAGACTCCATCACATTTTGATTGATGAGCAAGCAGACAATTGGATCCTTGTGTTGCAATATGGAAGTTCATGGTTGACTTGATGTTCTCTAGGTGTTGTGCACAATGGTCGGGACTAACAACTGTAAGCCTAGTGAAGGCACTGATGAGAGGAAGGGGTCTTGGGCTAATCGAGAATACTGAGCTATGCTCTTCCCCCCTTGTCTGAGCTCTTAGGGAGAGAAATTGAGTTGAAGGGCTTTTGGGGTTGAGGGAACTCTAGACAATAAGATAACAATGATCCTTGTCTCATGGTAAGTAGTATCTTGCCTATTGTTTGACAATAGGATAACCATGACCCTTACCACATGGTAAGTTATATCCTACCGATTGTCATTTTTGGGACTTGACAAAGTATACCCTAGTCGACATCTTACCCACAAGCTGGTTTGTTGGGATTGCCACCCATCTGGCCAATGGGTGAGGAAACATGGGATAATTGTCATCCTTTCCATTTATGGTAAGTAGTATTTTGCCCATGTGAGGGAATGCATGTGTTCTACCACTGAATCTTGAGGGTCAAGTTGGAACGATCAACAAACAATAGGATAACTGTGATCCTTACCTTCTACGGTAAGTAGTATCCTGCCTGTTGGCTTGACAATAGGATAGCTATGATCCTTACCTTCTATGGTAAGTCATATCCTTTATATTGTCAATTGGATATAGGTTGGTAGCTGGAAGCTCTGTTGTGATATTTCTTCTTCTTTAGATCGATACATCATTGTTCAATTGATGATCGAAGGAATCAAGTTGAGATGAGATATGATGAGATGGATGTGTTGTTGATGTGGTTGAGATGGAGGTCATACGATTTGACTTGGAGACTAGTAGGGTTTTGAGGATTGACCTCCCTTACCTTTGATGGTGCATTATTCTTTTTCTATGAGGCAAAATGAGATCTAATGATGATGATGCTGCTGACTGCCTTCTTATAGTGAGACATGTCATCCAAGATGAGACTTATGAAGCGATGGAATTTCCTCCCTAGCCAAGAGGGAGTGTTGAAATTGGGCAGTTTTGGGATGAATTTCCCCTAAGGGAAACCCTAAGCCACAAAAGAATCCCAACTTCCCCAAGGAAGAGTCAAATTGAATAAAATAAATTATTATTTTCATGACACAAATTTGGGCAATCGTTTATTAAGGAAAAAGAACTATATATTTAAAAGGAAATTTAAATTTTATATTTGCCCCTCCAAATTTTAAAGTCAACCTCTCAAGGGTTATGTTGACATTAAATATCTCCCATCATTTAATATAAATAAAGATTGATGAAAGCTCTTTAGATGCATCAAATGAAAGGATTTCGTTTTGGGATATTTTGTGTGGTCCGTATGGCATAATATTTTTTATCTTCCGCGCTCACATAACGAGGCATCTTACTATGTCTTGCATAGTAATCGTCCAGAGGCTCGTATTTTTTATTAAATGGCTTGCTCTTATCGTAACTTGTATCCTATGTGGTTCGCATTATCTTGTTACCACATTGTAATTCACATCTGTTGGTGGGGCATTGACATATATATGTTGGGGCTCACATTATACATCAACGGTGACTTGCATCTTGGTATAGTGCACATCTTTTTTGTAAATGGTGATTCACAAATGACATGTAAGTGGCTTGCATTCTAGGTAATCCACATACACTATCTCTGTGGTTCATATTTGCAATGGCTCGTACTAAATACTGTGGACGTATTAATTACAATGGGTACATTACAATAGTCATAGTAGTTGCATCTTATTAAATTACAATAGTCACATTTCATTGGTTGCAATGCGTACAATGGTCACATTCTATTAGTGTTGAAAATATTGGTATCGACAAGATATCGATGAGGGTCCTAGAAACATCTTATAGGTATTATCAGTAAAAATATCGACAAATATCGAAAACCGCCAAACAAAAAATCATTTTTTTTTTTGTTTTTTGTTTTTCAGTCTTTTAAACATATAAAGCAATACTGATATTTAGCCAATATTTTCAAAATATGGCGATATTTAGCTGATATTTTTGAAAATATCGTGATATTTTCAAAACGTAAAATATTCCGATATTTACTAGACAATATATCGTTTTGCCAAAAATATCGTGATATTTTCAAATATTGCCTATATATTGACAATATTATCCACACTGCATTCTATTATTAAGGCTCATACATTGGCTAGCATATATGTCCACACATCTTTCAATGTTATTGTGCCATGTTCTCAGTGGATTGCTTTACTTTGCTTTACTTCTATGGCTGATATGTGTTATACTATGGTTCGTATCATTATGGATTGCCTTACTTCATGACAACTGTATGTATATAACATTGATATTAATACTATGTCAAGATATGGCAAGTAACTTATATCAAATACAATATATTTGACATGGCAGAGAATATGTATGACATGGCAGACAATATGTATGACATGGTAGATAATATGTATGCGTGACATGGCAGACAATATGTATGGCAGGGTAGACAATATGTATGACATGGAAAAAACCCTTTATGGTATGTATGACATGACAGGCATCATGTATGACATGGTAGACAATATGTATGACATGGCACATACCGTTACGGTATATGACAATGATTCATATAATAGATATAGTAGACTCTTAATGTATGTTGCCAGTGACATGATATAGTAGACATGGTAGATATTTTGATTTATCGTATGTTAGGATATGGCTTGGACCTTATCTATGGCAATGATGACATGGCAATGGCTTGTTATAATTGTGATTTGATGTGGAAGTATCTTCAATATGGCTGTGACTTTGATACAACAATGATGGATGGATCATCTCCTTGATTGCATGATATACTTGATATAGCCCAGCAGATGTGATAATCCTTGATGATGATATTGTTTCTTGCAACAATGATATAGTAGAAGCTTTCTTTGATTATCGAATGTTAGTTCACAAACATAGTTGTGAACTGACTTGGGTTGGCCCTATGAGCTCGGTTGATGTATCTCAGTTGAAAAATTGGTGAATATCTAGTAGAAGAAGAAGAATTAAATTCTGGGGTTTCCCCGTTGTGGGATTTTGCCTTGGTCACTGACCAAATGCTGGTGTCTCTATTGTGCACGCTTTTATGTTGTTGTTCCTTTTGTTCTCTTGCATTGTTGATGTTATTGTTCTTTCTTCATAATTGCTAATGATGTGATGTTATGGGGTAAATGCAATATGTAAATGATGAAAAGTTTGTAAATGCAATTATCTAAAGCAGAGAACAATCTAGCCCTAAGAAAAATTAACACTATGGTATTGGCACGTGTTAGTGTAACAAAGACTATTTACAGATTAAAAATATCCATGGTAAAGTGGGGTGAATCTCCATGAGTAAAAGCCTTGTTACATGTATTTTTAGATGTGTATATGTTTAACTTGTATTTTAATTATTTTTATAATTAATAATTACAAAAAAATAATACTTTAAAGCCTGTTAGAAATTTTTGGGGATCATGGACTATTATTGTTAGGCTAGATTGCTGATATACTACAATGTCTAGAAAGTTACAATGGCAGAGGGAGCAACCAGGATTGCCACAACAGGGTCTATTATAGAAAGAGCACCCAATTAGGATGATTTGAAAGTAGTTGATCAACTTATGATTGAGCCAAGGAATGTGGCTCAAAATGTGTTGAAGTACTAGCATGGTAAAGTTGGTTATGGTGCAACCAATTATGGTTTCAGATATGTCTCAAACAATGAAGTACAACTGCAGGGATACACATGTAGATTGGGCAGAGAGTGCATAAGACAAAAAGAGTTCATCAAGATATTGCTTCAATTTGGGCCCCATATCAGGAGTAGGAAGCAAACATCTGTCACACTCAATACTGCATAGGCCGAGTATATTGTAGCTTATTTGGCAAGTTGAGAAACCGTATGGTTTTAGAAACTGCTTGCAAGATTTTTTGATCAAGTGCAGTTGACAATCGTGATGTTAGGTCGAAGCACTTTGAGATCTAGTATTGAGATGTGGTACGAAAGGAACCAGTGTGGCTCCAATAATATTCTACAGTCAAGCATATTGTCCTAGGATGAAGTCTATATACTTAGAGGACAAGCTTGGAATGATTGAGAATGTATCTCTTAACAAGAGGGAGTTTTGAAATTGCAACATCAAGGCCTATCATTCTCTCTAGGTGAGATTGACCAGGAGAATGGTCTGGAGTGTTGATAGCATTAGGGATAAAATTCTCTTTATGTCAAGTGTGTTGACCAGAATTAGGCAAAATGGTTTGATAGAGGATAGTCATTCTTCTTGTTTCAAGTATGTTGACCGAAATTAGGAAGAATGGTCGTAGAGGCCTAGAATCATTCAATTGTTTGGGTGCCTTTTAGCATTAGGCTCATAATCTCTAGATAGAGTGTGCACATTTAACAACGAGCGCAGAATTACTCATGAAGAGTGAGGTCTTTTTGAAGATTCACCATGTGTTAAAGATATTGACTAGAATGATGGTGAAACAAGACTACTCTATATGCCATGTGCCAGAGGGATTGGAATTGTGGTGACTAGTTGATGCTAATGTTGTACCATGCGTCTGGAGTACTGACCAAGATTATGGTGATGATGTACCATATGTTAAAGGTACCGACCAAAATTATGGTAACTAGTTGCTGTTGTTGATTTACCATGTGTCAGAGTTGCTAACCAGGTAATTAAATGATGTTGATGTTGATGATTAACTGTTATAACCTTTTCTCATAGAAATTTGCCATCATGAGAACATCTTGATAGTCATTATGAATACCTCCCTAGCTAAGAGGGAGTGTTGGATTTTGTAGCTATGGTCGGTCTTCATAAACTCTACTTTTAGCCCTTGAAATATATGAAATGAATGTAAGACATGTTCCTCGTGTTGAAGGAAATTTTGAATTTTTTATATTGAATTATTGGCCTCAAAACATAATGTTGACCCTCCAAGAAGTCAGGTTGGCCTCCCACTTTGGTCACACCCATTCGACTTCAAAAAGCAACTCGATGATCTTCTATACAGAGAGAATTTGGATTATCTAAGGTAGAGAGAATTCAGACCATCTGAGGCAAAGTATTGGACGAACTTGAGACGAATACGAGTCAAAGTATGGAAAGATATGAGGTAATGTTTTTTTGGGCCCCTCTAAATAACATGTTCGAGATTCTTGGGCACAGTAGAAGGTTGAAGTTTGGCCCTAGCAGTTCAAACCAAGCCGAATTCATTGGGCAGTGGTTGACTTATCTAAAGGGCAGTGTGACAAGGTGTGACTAGAGCTATGTTACTAATTAGCTTGACTTGATGTATCTTTGTTGAACTTAATGATTTCTTTATGAAAAAGGTTGTTGGTTTTCCCCTATGTGGGTTTTTAACTTTTTTTAGGGTAAATGTTGTTGTCTCTTGTTTGGTTCTCATTATGATTCTACTCTTCTACTATTGAAGATCTTGAGCATAATTTCTTAATGATAAATGTTTACAAGTGAACCTAAATGAGTATCATTGAAAGTATTTATTAGTTGAGAAGACTATGAAAAATCAACACAAACCTCAACTACTTTTAGCACTGTCCAGACCCTTGTTCTGACTCCGACAACCCTCATGTAGCCTCAACCTCCTTTCAAACAACACAAAACCTGCCTATTCTTAACACATAGTCTCAACTGGTCTTCCACTTTTGACCCTATTTGCTGTTCTAGACATCGTCTAGGTCTTCTAGTCTTGCAACCAACCCTTTGTTAGGGATTGACCCTACCTGCTGTTGGCTGCAACTAGGTCTCCTCGGCCTTTGCTTGATAGATAAGACTTCGACTACCTCAAACTTCGACTCCTTGCTGGCTGATAGAAGTCAACCTCTTCCTTCCTTGGCTGCGACTTGTTAATTTTGGCAACTCAGGGACAAATTCCCTCCTTTGGACAATCTTCCTCATCAAGGAAAACCCTAGCTAGCCCTTGGAAGAATTTGATTTGGTTAAGGAAAAATATATTTTAATATGGAAACCCCCATGTGCACAAAAAGGACAGGTCGACCCAAAGGAGAAGTTGGACACCCTTGGATGGCTATAAATACAAGTTTAGTGACCCTCATTTAGAGATCATCGATCATTCTTCTTTCTTTGTTTTGGCTCGCACAGGTATGAGGTTGGTTTGCGGAAGTTGCTTCGCACAGGTCTGAAATTGCAGGGGCTGGCGCTCACACGTGTGATTAGGGTTTTTGGTTCTTATCTGCAAGGATGCTACAAGATATTTTCGGTTGCAACCCCAGGCACGCAAGGCTATGAGTGTGGTTGGAGGGTTCCAGCCACACACACCTCTCTTTGTGTGTGATTAGAACCTAGGGTTTGACTTTGATAGTTGACTATCGATTTCGATAGTTGATGACAGTTGACCACAAGCTCCTGAACCATTGTTTTTGAATTTTAGCATTGTTGGGTTCATTTCTTGGATGTTGTTTAGTTGATTTTACTGGATAGTTTTGTGGTTGAAGATATGTATCATTGTACTCTCTTTTTGCCGAAACATTCAATGACAATCTAATAAGAAGAATTTGAAAGGGTTTTCCCCCTTGTGGGGCTTTTCCCTAGTCTTCGACCAATCTTGGTGTCTCTATGTGTGAATGCTTTTCTTCTATTGTTCCTTTATGTTCTGCTGCGTTGATGATGATATTGTTCTTTCTATATAGTTACATATGTTGCTGAATAATGTTATGATGCTGTGGGGTGAATTCAATATGTAAATAATGAAATGCAATTATCAAAAGCAAAGAACAATATAGCCCTAGAAAAATTAACATGGTATCAGAGCTGGGCTGAAGAAAAATCATTAAGATCACCGCTATGAAGACACCATTGACGAAAGCAAGAGAAGATGGAGGAGACCTAAAATAATGCTAGGGTTTGAAGGAAACCCTAGGCAATTTGGTTATTATGGTTTGATGGATATTATGAGGTTAGGGTTTGGAAAAAGCCTTGGTTTATAACAAAGGTTTGAGGTATACAAGCTAGAAACGTTAACATGATCAATGTGGAGATGTTCTAGCACTGGTTTGATGTAACCCTAGATAGGATAGTCTCAATTAGGCCTGATTGCTAATGAAGTTGGTTGAAATATGTTGAAGGAAACAATGTTATATTGATAATGGATAGTAATGACTCTTGAACGCTGGTTCAAGAGGGAGATGATGACTAGTTGTTGAAAGATAAGTACCTTTTAGAATTATGTTACTTCTTTGTGATTCTATTCTTGTTTAGATGTATTGATTTGATTATTGCTTCCTGCATGAATGAGTATCTAATGCTTCTAATCTCTAGATGAGATGTGATAAGTAGAGCCTTCTTGAGGATCATTTAAAGTGCAAGAAAAGAAAGTTAGTGTAGGCAGAGAAGAGCTAGTGCTAGAAAAAGGAAAGAGGCACGTGATTAAAAGTTGACAAAGTAATCTAGTTGCCAAGGACAAATAAGAGCTACAAGTTGCATAAGTATCTGAAGAATACAATGTATGTATAGTGTATTGTTCAGTGTTGTGATTAAGTTGCAAGATTGGAAGGCAAGCTAAGCCCTAAGGTATGTCACCTTGATAAATGACGCATGCATACATATGAAAGTAAGTTTGATTTTTGGCACATGTGACATATTGGTGCACTTGGTATTTGGCAAGTATTTTACACTTTAGACATGATGAATTTCCTAGATGCATTGTTTTTGTCACTTGATACTGCTTGTGATAAGCATGATAACCTTAATGATGAAAGTGTAACAATAAGATGGATACTCAGGATCTTCTTATTGACCTTATTTTTGTTAAAGCTTAGAAAATATGAATGGGTGCCTTGACTTGATATGATAAATAAGTAATGTAGTGATTGTGGTCCTTGAAGTATGATGATACACTTCACAGTTGCCCTAATTATATGACACTAACCCTTGATAGAAGTTTGATGTCATATGTGGCGAAGTCGCTGATGATAATATGTTATGACTATGGTGAATATATGTTTTAGAACCTGATATAGTTTGACTTTGTGACTTGATAGTGTTGTTGATGCATGACAATATTATAGAAAGGTTTATGTTTTGAATGATGATGACTGAAGTGGCTTCCCATTTAGAGGGAGAAACTTTTCATGAGATTTTAACACCTGTTATTATTTGAAAAGAAGATTCTAGACATGAATAAACATCTGATGTTGTTGAAAAAGGTTTTGGCAGGTTTTGATTTTAGCAGAGAAGATTTCTCCTAGTCCAAGCCCCAACCGTTAGGAGAAAGGATTAAGGGTGCAGTTATAATCCTTCCAATAGCACATAAGAAGGCCTATGGGTGCGGTTGACACTGTAGGACACACAAACTAAAATATTATGCATAAGACCAGGACCACAACACGAATATCACAGACCTACATACATGGAACAGATGATGGAGAGTTCTATGAGCAGGGAGGTTTTTAAGACTACATAATTTTGACTTATTAAAGAGAATGTGAATGTCTTGGCCAATCTTGTGTTTGGAGGGGATTGAAATATGCATATCAGTATGTTGTTTGCCTTAACTTGGTCACTTGAGCTAGTATATGATAGTATTTTGTAACAATTGCAAGGGTTTGACAAGCTTTAGCTTATTGAATTGACTTGATATAGATGAGTAGTATTGGAATTTTTACACGATGCTTGAAAATTCATATATATGTTTCGGCTTATGGATTGATTGAATTCACAATGATAACAATTTAGGTTTTGACTTGGTACTTGATAATGGTGATTTGCCTTGATGTGGAATGATAATGCTATGTGGGCATAATGGCTTTTAGTGACTAATATTGGTATTCGATGTTGATTCAGTATTTGCATCATTGGAGCTAGACACATTGGTTGAAGTGTAAACAATTATGATTCAATATGTAGTGATCTCACAATGTATGGATAAAACTTTTATGACTTATCTTGGTGTATACATTCACATCTAGGGACATAAATAATTCATATTATGATTATGTGGATGGTCTGATGAAGTTTGATATTGCTTAATGATAGTTGTTGACCTGACAACAGATAAAGTTGTAACCTGATATTTGGGTGTGAGCTCTACCTGACTCTTGGACTGAAGAGTTTGACAATGACATTGGCAAGAACTTTAATAGCTTTGATATTAATTTTGGTTTGGCATCTAAGGCTTGATAAACAATCCTAGTTGACTTTATTGCATAATGTTAATTTATTTGTTTGAGGCTGATCATGTTGGTTTGGTCAGTTTATGTTTGCAGAAAGCATTGTATGGTTTGAAGCAAGCTTCCTGAGTCTGGCATGTACACATTGACAGTTACCCGGTGAAGCCTAGAAGATGTGTCGATTCAAATCTCTACTTCAAAAGTGGTCCAAGGTATGCCTTTTATTTTGGTTTTATATGTTAACGATCTATTCTTGGAAGGTAACAAGCCTTTGATGATCAAAGCAAGAGGGAGTTGGCCTCTGAGATTGAGATGGAAGATCTTGGCATGATGCACTACTTTCTGAGATTAGAATTTTGGAAAAGGAAAAGATGTCGTAAAGTTATTGGGCATGATGAAATACAAATCCTTGGACACCCCAATGGAATTACATTTCAAGAAGTTATGCAGAGTTATTGCTAACCCTGACTTTGCAACTGACAATTAATTGAAGCATTGATGCTCCTTGCAATACCCATCTAGACATATGTTGTGCAAAGAACGAATTGAGTCAATTCATGATTAGGTTGCTTCATACACACTGGGTTGCTGCCAAGCACATTTTGATATACACATGGGACGATCAATGTTGGTTTGAAATATACTTCCAGGGATATGTGACTGCATAGATACACTAATGATGATTGGGATGGAAAGCATTATTGACAAAAAGAGCACATCTATGTGCTGCTTTAGTTTGGAATTTGCCATGACATTTTGATGAGCAAGAAATAGAAGTCTGTAGCTTTAAGCACGATCGAGGTTGAGTACATGGTTACTAGCATAACTAGCTGTGTGGCAATTTGGTTGAGGAAGCTCTTTGGTGAGCTTTTTGAGCAGATTCTGGATATGACAATGGTATATTATGGCAATATTAAGTAGGATATGCTTGGCAGAGAATCCTATATATAGCTGGGACTGAGATATCTTCATATATAGAGGCAATGTTAATGTATGAGACAAGCTTAAGCTTGTGGTTGCTACCTCCGTGAGAGGGAGGATGAATAAGGTATTCTTTTGTGACATATATTTATGCTAACATGATTTGATGTAATGTCCTCCATGAGCGGGAAAACAAAATGCATGAGACGATGTGATTGAGCTATTTTAAGCAAGTACTAAATATGAGCATGTTGATATGTTTCTGACCTACAAAGAGCAGGGTTGATTGAGGACACTACAACAACTCTTCCCCCTTGTTTGAGCTCCTAAGGTGAGGAATTGAGATGTAGGGCTCTTGGTGTTGAGGGATCTATGGACAATAGGGTATCACCCCTATTTGTCACCCATAGGATGGAAGATGTAGCTCCCTTATCTTGGTCTAGTAGAGTATACCCCTTTTTTCATCATACCCACAAGCTGTGTTTGTTAGGATTGTAGCTCCCCATCTAGCCAACGGGTTAAGAAGGCTTGGGGGTGTGTGATCCTTAACTTTGGTAAGTCGGGTATCTCACCCAAGCTTATGATGCAAGGTGTTCTACCACATGAATCTTGAGGGTCATTGCAAAGAAGATCAACATGCAATGGGATGGATGAGACACTGTCTCTTGCCTATTGCCTAACATAGGGTGGAAGATGTATGCTTCCCTATGATGAATTGAGGTGAGAGTGCCCCATACGACCTTCCTCATTTTCATTGGGTTCTGGGTTGAGATGTGCTCCTTGATGGATAGAGGGTAGTAGCTTGGACTCCCCTCCAATATCAAATTCTTCTTCTTTTAGATTTGAGAATGTTCAACATATGAATAAATACATACAGAGATAAGAAGAAATAAGTAGAGATGAGCAAAGATGAACAAAGATAAGCAGAGATGAGCTGAGATATGCAGTGACGACATTTGTTGATGAAATACATGTCATGGGTGATACATTGCAGTTGGTAATTTCTCCCTAGTTGAGAGCAAGTGTTACTTTTGGAAACTTAGACAAATTCCCTCCTTTGGACAATCTTCCTCATCAAGGAAGACCCATACTAGCCCTGGGAAGAATTTAATTTGGTTAAGGAAAAATATATTTTAATATGGAAATCCCCATGTGCACAAAAAGGACAGGTCGACCCAAAAGAAAAATTTGACACCCCTGGATAACTATAAATACAAGTCAAGTGGCCCTCATTTAGGGATCATCAATCATTCTTCTTTCTTTGTTTTGGCTCGCACAGGTTTGAGGTTAACACGACCTCTTTAGGCTTGTCAAAACACAGAAATTCAACATCTTTCTTCTTTGCTGCAACTCTAAGGCTGTCTAGGTTAATTCCTCTTGGCCTGTTCTATTTAGGTCCCTAACTATGTCCTTTGTTGTTCAAGTGATCTCCAACACAACCACTTAACATTAAATTAGAATATTAAATTCACCTCCTTGGGTTCCAAGCCCATTCCTTTGGGTCAAAACCCCAAACTTGGGTACTTGGCTCACAAAGCCACCAAGGCTTCTCCACTCAGAAATACCTTATGAGCTACCAATTTTGAACATGTTTGAATGTAGTTCTCATAAGCTGTAGAGGTATCACTATAATTAACAATGCTAGATGCCATTGCAACGATTGAGTCTCTAGACAATGTTGACCAATTGTCAATCTAAAGGAACATAACTTTGGATCACTAATACCCTGCCAAACTCCATTATCCCTCAAGTTATAATCATGGGCCAAAATTGTCAATGACCCGTGATTGTGGGTGTCTCACCCATGCACCTCAAAACCTATAAGAACTACTCCATCAACGTTAACTAGGTCAACACCCTCTTTCTAAAAGAATCCTTAAGCAAAAGTATCATCAATTTCAACTTGTTGATGTTTGTATTTCAGGCAAGTACTTCTACACAGGCCTAATTATGAAGGCATGTGAAAGTTGCTTGATTACCTCTTAGCCTGAGCAATTATTTTATTTATTAAAGTGATTTCTTTTTATGAGAAAAGAGAGTTTAATCTAATGAAATGCAAAGGTTATCTGCAATAGTGAATTAGAAAAATCACAACTGTTGATCTCAAGTGATGTTGAGATTTAATCTTAATTATCAATCACCTTGGAGATTAGGGTTGCTAATTTAGTAGCTCAAACTTATAAATAGAACGTTGGGCTAAGGGAGAAGACATATTATTGAGCACAAGACACATTGAGACAATTGAGGATCTCATTGATGGAGTGGAAAAGGGTATTAACTGAAGTGTGCAACTACCAGAAGGAGAAAATGAAGAGCATCAAGACAAAAATATACAACAAGTGATTTTATAGTAGAGAAGGCACACGTATGCTGTAGATTGATCCTAGGAAACCATACAATGTGGCCAAGGGGTGAAAACTGCTCAAAAATTTGCACGTGTGTGGGCAGGTTGTAGTTGTGTGTGGGCAGGTGAAAACCAAACTTAAGTGGTACATTGTGTGGCAGTAATATTGAGGGCTGAAGAAAAAATTCTCAGCTAGAAGTTTCTAGGTTTTGGTGTGTGCTTTTGCCTCGGTGTCCATTTATTTTCCCTTTTGGTAAGGGTTTTTTATGTTGGAGATTTCGATAAATGAAAAAACAGATTCGAAAGGAAATTTTTTCTGCATGTTTGTTAATGAAATTGGCTTATTGAATTTTTGCTTCCATGGATTTTTTTTTTGTTGTTGTTTATTTCTTTTATCTACTAGTTAAAATTCTCGTTGTACATTTTATTTAGCAAGCTGAAAAATTAAATTTGAACAAGGAAAATTGCTAGGAAACAATTTGTCGTTTATTGGGGTGAGAAAATTAACACTTCCTTTATCCGAGAGAACCTGACAACCTTGTTCTTGTACTCTATAATAGTCCTATCAACTACAAGCCTAAAATCGCTGCTTGATTCCACAATAGGGGTTCTAAACTTGTCTCCATGGCATCTTTTTATACATGCTCTACATTTGCCTCAAGTCTACAATTCTCTTAGCAAAATATACAAGTGCCACATGATCTACATGCAATCTCCAAAGGGCATCGTTTAAGCACGCCTCTAGTCAAAGCCCTTGGACTAACTAAATTACAATCATTGATTGTGCAATGCTATATTTCAAATGCAACTTTTTGTTGATCTTTTTTCATAAAAGAAATGAAAAGAAGATTCTTCAACACGAGAACAAATGAAACATCATGCAATTCTAGAACGTTAGTTGATGGCATATTGAACGAAATGAAGTTCACTTATCTCACATGATAAGTAGCATGTTTGCTCAATTCCACACCTTTACCTCTCCCTCTTTCTCCTAATGTATGCTAAATAATGTTTTATCATAAGTCACATGTCTTGATCCCCCATTGTCAACATACAATCTAGTATTAGACACAGTGTTAAAAGATAAACAAGAGGTCGTGGAGGAGGTCATCTCAAATTGAGATGGATTTTAATCTACATACGCAAGGCTGCAACAATACCAATTGAACATTGGTTGGCATTCCCCTACTTCTGATATTGGTGAGCATAGTGTATCATCACATGACATTAGAAAGACATCCCTACTCAGTTCATTCCTTGTTTCTTTCTCAACATGCTCCCAAATCTTCACTTTCTCTAAAAGCATCTTTAGTCTAAGCTTCCAAGTGGTGAAATAAGAAACTCGATAAAATTTGTCGCTCTTTAAGTCTAAATTTACACCACTTCAAGATTTAATCTACCTTAAAACAAAGTTCAACAATAATAAAGTAGAAGTTAGAAGAAGCCCTTGTAGGGCCTACATGCTTCTCCCAAGTGTCCTCTGTTTTTATACTCAAACAACTTGTACAAGGCCAACGTACCACTTCAAAACAATGTTATCTTAATTAAATCGATCATCAAACTTATTGACCCCATAAATGTGAATTGGATTGATTTCGGAAAAAATGGACAAAAAAATTGGCTGACCAAAAAATATATAAAGTATTCAAATAAAAAAAGAAAAAACATATGTTGCATGTGCGTCCATATGAATCCAAACCATTATACACAAATATGCAAAGTTTCTCATATACATAGCAAGGGTGCACGTAAGCAAAATAACATTGATTGCCATCCATATTTGAACCAAAAGTACATCAACAAAGAGGCTCTAAATGGCCTCTAGAGTCCAAAAAAATCTTGCTACAACAAATAACTACTTTTCATCAAAATCATGGTCTATATTGGAATCCTCATCATCAATTTCATCCTCTAAGTAATAAAATAAGTTAGAAACAACTTACCTTGTCAAATCAGTGGTTTTGTTTGAGTGATTGGTACATTTGTATTAGGGTCACGACAAAGGAGTTCAAGAATCAATGCCGCCAACATTGAGCTACATAGAAGTTTTGGTGCTCTTGATTAAATGCTAGTTCCATACCCTCATACATGATATAATCCGATGTAAACGTTGCAATATCGCAAATCTTGAAATCTTGGAATTTGATAAGTTTTGAATGGGATCTAAAATATTAATTTTTCCATATGAAACCTATTGATGTTGGAACCACTCTCAAACACCCCAAAACAATTAATGATATTGTTAAAATTTGAAGTAGAAGAATGAAAATCAAAGATAAAGGAGAATGTCACTTTTACTCAATGTTCCACCAAGACTCTGGTGCAGGGAGACGCACAGGGGGACGTGTGGGAGTACCCTCAAAATTTAGGAAATTTCGGGGTGGGGAGGGGGGGGCGTCGAGTATATATATAAAATTCAAGTTCATATTCATTGTTCAATAATGAAAGCATAAATATTAAATAGACTAATAGTAATATGGATACCAATACATTGAAAATTGAAATTTGATCCACGCATAAAATTTAAATTCATAATTGAATTAATTAATGACATACATTGATCCATCCTCATCATTCATTTTGATACATACATCATTCATATGACATACTCATTATTCATTCATACCATGAGATTCAATAAAAAAATTCAATAATGAAATATTCAAATACATTGATCCATATCATTCATCATTCTGCATTCTACATTGATTTAAAAATTAAATTCATCATTCTAGAATCTAAATTGAAAGAAAAACTCACTAGTATATTACCATGTACTATATGCTAGATACTGAAATTTTGAGGGGGGGTGCATAGACGCGCCCCTTTTGGGGAGTCTCGTCCCCCACACTGTGGAAACACAACCCTTTGCGTCTCCTCAAGACTCCCCAAAAAGGGTGCGTGGGGAAATGCACCCCCAGTAGACTCCCCGTCCCGGGTGCATGGGGTGCGAGGGGTGCGTGCACCCGACCTTGGGGGATGCATCCCTGTGGAACACTGCTTTTACTTAATTACTAGAGTGATTGAATCGAAGGGGTGGGGTCTCTTTAAATTAACATCATTAGTGCACTAGAGTCTAGTATTGTGATTTAAGGCCAATTCTATACTCAAATGGCTAGTTCTAGTACTAAGTCAATTGTTTTGGTACATGACTGGCAAAAAACAGTTCATAGCATCCAATTGTGGTTTTGTCTTTATTTCACACCTTCTGCTAGCGCCGGCTTTGCTAGCGCCTCTTAGCCAAGCTGTACTTAACCCAATTTAGATACCCATTGGAAGAAGCAATGCAAAGAAGTCTCTTTTGAATAAATTACGAGATGGTTGTATGATGCAGATATCTCCTTCAATGTTACTTGCTCATCTTATTACCGAGCTATGTGGGAATCTATTGTTGTTGCATGAAAGGGCTTCAAAGGCCCTAGTATGCATGAGTTGAGGTGATTTCTTTTGCAAAAAGAGGTTTTATCTATAGGTGAATGTTTGAAGGAGTTTAGAAAGTCATGGGCCAACATTGGTTGTACTATGATGTTGGATGTGTTGAAAATGTTGTTGAAGAATCTAGGGCAAATTAGTGTAGTGTGATTCTTCGTTACTTGATAACAATTTGTGGAGTCTTTTTACTTTTCTTGTTAGCTTATTCTTCTTTTTCTTCTTATTAGTGCACGTGTGTACTTCATCAAACTACTACCAAAACATAAAACAAGAACACAAGATGTTGGTTCTGTGCCAGGGCCAAAACCTCTTTACTCTTGAGAGGAAAACCCTTTAGTGAATTTCTCTTATTGAAGCTTCTATTGATCAATGCCAAACCCTAGACCCCTGACAAAGAGATTCTCCAAGCACAAGTCAAGTCTTCACTCCTTTCTGCACCATATACTCTGGCACTTCTTCCGGCACTTTGTTTCCTGGTACTTCGTCCTTCTTCCTCCTGCACTTTGTTCTTCTTTCACCTTATTAGTAACTTTGTAGTCCTTGCTTTAGAGAAGATGATGAGACCCTTCTCCTTATGATGGTTCCTTTCACCAATCAACTGACTTGGATGACTTTAATGTAGGGATGTTGTGATTGCAAAAAGAGATTTGTTTCTCGCACATGTGACTATTTTCTACCCTAGAAAACAATCCCTTTAACATTGATCTTGTTCCTTCTTCCTTCATTGGTGAGGGCTTCTCCTTTGCTCTTAGATGGAGGCCTTGCAGACCTTAGTTTCTTATCCAAACAGTGATAAGGATTGAGCTGATGTATTACTGCTCTTGTAGCCGCAAAGAGACCTCCTTCCTTCGCACGTGTGGCTATGTATGACCCTAAGAACAGTGTCTTAACCTTTGTTGTTTCTTCTCATTTCTTCGCTGCACCCTTTAGACCTTTTTCCTTGACTTCCTTCGTTCCTTCTTCACGTCTTTCTCTTGCGGATTTCAGAGCTCAAGTTATGCATTGTATGTGGAGTGGACAACCTCTATTAATAGAGGTCTGTCCCTCCTCTTTAGGCCGACTTGTTTGTCCTTTAGGCCGATTTGTTTGGCTGCTTGTAGGCCTACTCGTAGAGTGGACTTCAGATGGTTCTTTGGTGGAGTTGTGAGCTTGAATGAGCTTCTTGATGGTGCCATTGCTAGGAGGAGACTTGTGACTTTGCTTGGAGGTGTTCTCTTGACCATAATACATATACATACAAGGTATAACATGCCCTTAAGGTCTTCAACTTATTATTTTGACTATTTGACTCATCTATAACACTTTAAATAGTGCTAGACCTATTTCAATGAGAAAGAAACTCATTGACATGTATTATAAAAGTAATATTTCTTTTCTTGAATAAGTACAAATATCAAAGATTCATTTATGAAGACCGAACCTAGTTACCTTTCCTTCAACAAATGTAACTAGTGTTGGTCTACATAATGTAACTCAAATGTACTGTTGAAATATTTATTATATTTATTTATTACATTCATTATTATTATTAATTTTCTAGTCAAAGCATGTTCTTCATGCTTTTGGGGTTTATTGAGTCAAAAGAAAATGTCATGAATCAAACAAATGTACTTGAGGCAAAGTCCCATTTGGACTATTTGTATGAAAAGAAAAATATTTTATTTTGAGTCAAACGAGCCAATTTGTCACCCACAAGACCAAGTCGGTCGTGCCTCGACAAGTCGGCCTAGAAGAGGCACCTATTCGTCCTCTTGGATAGCTATAAATAAAATACACTTCGATCTCATTTGATCACTCATTACACTCTTCAATTCTTGTGCCAAATTGAAGAAGAAAAAGAGTGAAGGTCAAGGAGAGAGAAGAGAAATCAAAAGAGAGAAAAACTCGATTTTTTTGCTTGTTTTTGTTCACATGCGTGAATGTGCTGGGCAACTTTGCGAATTATAGGTCCGAATTTATGTGTTTGACTAGAATCGACAAGGTTTGACCAATGTTGACTTTTATTGACTTTGATTTGGTTGGAGGAGATTTGAAGGAAGGTTGACTTCGGTCTTGGTCTTGGTCTTGAACTTGGTCTCGGTCTTGGGTCTAGGATATCTCACTTTGATCTAATTCTATAAGAAGAGGATTTGTTTGGGTTTTCCCTCTTATGGGGTTTTGCCCTGGCTTGGAGCTTACATCTTTGTGTTCTGTCTTTTGTGATCTTCATGCACTTTATATTTTGGTAATTGCTTGATGAAGAAGACATAATAAAAGAAATAAAATCCAACAAATATTCACAAGTAATTACCAAGAGGAATCAACCATAATCTAAGTCACCTGACACGGGGATTCGAGATTCGATGGATAAGGGGATTCGAGTGTCAGATACGGACACACCGACCCCTCGGAACAGACACGTTTGGATATGTTATATATATATATAATATATATATATAATAATATATATATATATATATATATTCTCATTCATGATACAAATTCATTGATTCAAACATAGGTCTTCATCTAGATGTAAGTTTTACAAAGTAATATTATGCATACAAAATTACAAATACAATTGTGACATAAATGATAAATGATAAATGATAAATTATAAATTTATAATACATATTCAATTCATCAATGATCCAATAGGAGAAAGACAAGATAGTAAGATAAAGATATTGTAGTTTTCTCATTAAGTCATCAAAATCAAAACGTGTTACTGTTTACATAGGTAGTGCAATGCCAATGGCAAAAAGAAATAGCAAATACAAAACAACTACAACTACAAGTCTACAAGTATACAAGCCTCAA
This sequence comes from Pinus taeda, assembly GCA_000404065.3. Lineage (NCBI taxonomy): Eukaryota > Viridiplantae > Streptophyta > Pinopsida > Pinales > Pinaceae > Pinus > Pinus taeda. Next base: position 38,583 of record APFE030898403.1, read on the forward strand.
TGCAGTAGGTAGCTCATGACCCATGAGTCATCAATCCTCATAGTCATCATCAAAATCAGCATCACTGTCATCATCATCATGGTCACCACTACTCTCCTCAGCTGCATCCTCCTCCTTTGTATCCAAAGTCATCTTTGCATCTACTGGTGTGGAGAATGGCCCCTCTATAGTATCACCATCATCAAATCTGACAGGCTCTAGCACTTACTTGATGCTTGAATCTCCTTGAAAATGCTCCCACACCTTTTGCTCCTTGCTCCCAAACACCCACAACAAATCCACAACAAACTAAACAAGTGAATGTGCAAATATAATGGGGAAATACGCCTTTATAACATCGTGCGGGTTCTTGATTTCCGAATTCGAAGTGTCCCGATCAGACACGACGTGTCCTGATTTTCGGACACGAATTCGCCCGAGTCGTGTTCGATTCACCGGATTCGGGACACGTAGGGCCTGGGGGACGAATCCGGTTTCATAGACCATAATCTACCAACATATTGATTTCTAAGCAGGATGGATGGTTTGATGCAATGTTACTTGGGAGCGGGAGCGGGAGCGACCATTTTCAGAAGCTCCCGGTTTGGGAGCGAATCCTGGAGCGATTTTTTAAAAATATATATATTTTTTATATTTTTTAATTTTTGATACATATATGTCAACAAAAACATGTAGAATGATGAAATAGACATAAAAAACATAAAAAAACATAGATTGATCATTGAACCATATCACATCAATCATCTAGAAATTATAATCGTC
>APFE030898403.1:39735-54141 GCA_000404065.3 Pinus taeda
GGGGGGCGCTCCCCCGCATCACTGGTTTGATGGAAAGAATCGTACTATCATAAATTTGTTTATGTCTTGCCCTTAAGGATCCATGTTTTTGAAATCAGTTGATTGATCTTATAGGGTGAAAGATGCAATCCTATTATTTAAGTGTTTGAATGTGACGGTTAGGATAGCGGGGGAGCAAAATGTTGTTTAGGTCATCACAAATAATGCCTTAATCTATGTTCTTGTTGGTAAGATGCTAGAGTCCCAATATAGGACCATATTTTGGATCCCACTTGCTACAAATTGCATGGCCCTCATGCTCGACGACATAAACAAAGTGGATTGGATAAAGAATACTGTAGAGCATGTTAAGTGCATCGCAAAATACATCTACATCCACTCACAAGTATTGAGCCTAATGAGGAATATCAAGAATGGCAAAGTGCTTGTTAGGCTTGCCTTCACGAGATTTGCAACTCACTTTCTGATAATGCAATTTCTCCCTTCACAAGCACAAAACTTGTGGTAAGTGTTTTCAAGTGATGATTGTAATGTATCTTAGTGGGCTCACAAACTAGATGGGAAATACAACACAAATCAAATTTTGACAACATTTTCTAGAAAAGAGTAGTAGGGATTGGGAAAAACTATTTGTTACATCTACGAGGCTATGGATCAAACAAATGAGCATAGAATAGTAGCCTACAATGATAGAGTAGGTAAGTATGGGTCTATTTGGGTGATCATTGATAATAGATGGAACAGTCAACCCCGTTGCCCTATCCATGTAGTTGGGTATTTCTTGGACCCAAAGTATCATTACAAAGTTTGGATAGGAGAAGATCAGATTGAGGAGGTCAAAGCTAGATTTTACGAGTCCTTGGAGCACACGGTCCTTGACGAGTTTGAGCAATTGCAAATACATTGATTGATTAATGCTTTCACTAGGGTCACACGTACCTTTGGCAAAAATGTAGTTAAAACCAAAACCCCAAATCTCCAAAGTGATAGATGGGAATGATTAATTCCTAACCTACTTAGATCAATGGTAGAGATTAGATCTAAGTCACTTAAGTAATTAAATTATGTATTCTTAGAAATTTAGCTCAACCACCAACATTAATCAATTAAATTAATTAATGTGCTTTTCCTAAGTTAGACTTAGTATAGAAATCATATTAATCACTCTCCTCAAGAAAGCACATAAAGAGACAATCTGACATCTTTTGCATGCTAGACACCTTGCTTATGCAGAAGCACCTATTTGAGTGATGTGACGACATGATGAGAATTAGTAAGATGGAAAAGTGAATAAGGTACATTAAAGTAATTATAACTCTTATTCTAGGAGTCGTTTCTATTTCCTCTTTGTACTTCTATTTTGAGAAGACATTGTAATTATTTCACCAATCCTACCACATAATAATTTTGGTTCTATGCATTCTTTTTGTAGATAACTATAACACAATATGATATTTATTGTTCAAGCAATCCATTTTGCATTTTGCTTTCTTGTGCAAGTGGTCATTGCTGTCACTATCATGCACATAACAACTCATGACATTCATGTTAAATGGAGTTAGAGGAGGAAGGGGTTCAACCAGATTTATTAGGTGCACTAAATTTGGTAGAGGGACCCACAGGTGGGATCAAGGCACAATTATACTTATTTTATTATTCCTTGACTTAGGAAAATATAATTTTTCCTATAGTCAAGAATTAGAGTGATCACAACCGTCCAAGTAGATTTAATCTTAGCCCTTTGTGGAAATTGTGAGCCCATGTCAAGAAAGGGTGTTCACTTGGATCATTTATGCACTAGACACTTGGTGGCTAAAGGCAACAGTAAGAGAACACTTTTGGCTAGGGTTTCAGTGATCTCTGACTTCATATCAATGCAGGTTAAGGGAGAAAGAGAGGCACTCAAGCTTCAGATCTTACCCATCATCCAATATACTTCATCTAGGCCATATTCAAGGTGTAGAAGAGGTCGTATTCATGCCATACAACGCTGTATGAATTCATACAATGTATAGGTTCACTGGGCCATGAGGTTGAGAGAGTGTGTATCAACGTGTTGATGAATTTGCAGAGCCAAAGGGAAGTTTTCCCTTTATTGTAATATTTTTCTGAATAATATTTTTGCTGAAGCAACCTAATAGAAGCCACCAAGTTTGTAGGTTTTCCCCAGTTGGGGTCTACTTCGTAAAATTTATTGTGTTCAATTTTATGGTGAGTTTTCTTCTTTTGTTCCTTATTTTTTTGCTGCATGCTAGTTAGTAAACTCAATATATTTGTGGATTAAAGTTAAAGTTCAGTTTTCAGCTCTTTGCTTAACATAGTTCATAGATTAGTTGTTGAGTTTTAAGAAAACTAACATTGTATCAAATCCACGTCTTTGAGTGAAGACCAACACCCTTGTTTCGAACTCAAGAACAAGTTTAAGGCGCAAAGGAGAGGTGCAGTACAGTTAAAGGGTTTCATTAGGGTTTCTAATAGTGTGACCTAGGGTTTTGACCCACAGAACATAGATTTTCCAATCAGGGCAACACGCTAGGGTTTTTGAAGAATTCGACCAGTACGATGCCTTACCATGGTTTGAGATTAGAACACAGTTTTGGAGGGAGAAACAAAATTTTGCTCATGGAAGGAGAGGATTACTATGGTGCTTGAGGAGTAAGGTGTGAATGGGTTTGTGGAGAACCTACTAGCCACACCAACTGACCCCTTGTAGTTGGCTCAACATATCAAGAATGATGCCAGAGCAAGAAGGATCATTCTTGAGGGAGTCAACGACCACATTGTACCAAATATTTCAGGCAAGAAGACTGCCAAATAAATGCGGGCAACCATTTTGAACTTATAGAAGGGCTCCAGTGAGGCTAGAAAACTTGTGCTAAAGGACAAGCTCAAAAATATCCAAATGGGTAAGTCCGAGTCCCTAATCTCTTATCCCGCAAGCTTCACCCAAGTGAAGGACGAGCTTGCCGGTGTGGGGGAGACAGTGCCTAAAGCAGACATTGTGAGTCTTGCACTATTAGGGCTTCACAAATCATGGGATAACTATTGATATGTGGTTGTCATTGATGTCAACCAAAGCAACACCAAGAGATCCCATGCATTTTTGTGGACTAAAATGACATGGCATTTCATGATGTTTCGCGTTTGGATCCTCCTTGATGGATTCTACTCGTCAAGCGGATTCCAGTCACTGTTTGTGAGTTTTTCTAGTTTGTAGAAGGACCCAATTTGTGGAAAAAACCCCAAAGGGTGTTGAGTTGGAAACATCTCTTTGGTCAAAGCTACAAGGCTCTTATTAAAAGATTAAAATTTTCTTATTTATGGCAAAAGTTTATTTTGGAAGATTTTACAAATCTATTTTAAAATCATAAATAAAAAAGAAGTGGTTTTAGGCCTAAAAGGCAAACTAAGATCAACTGTCAAGGCCCTAAAATAGGTGTCTCCCTTCAAAATTTGAATTTCAAACTTGGAGTCTCTCTTCAAATTAGGAAGTTTTTGCATCTTTTGAAGCCCCTCCAAAGTCTATAAAAGAGATGAAATCTCTCCTCCAATATGTAATGAACAAAACGATTATTCTTTTGGAATTAAGATTTGAAATCTAACTTGGCCCTTATAGAGACAACGAAATATCAGGAGAGTGTTTTATTCTATGGTTTTGGAATGGTCTTGCTTTCATATTCTTGTGCAAAAGGAAGGAGTTTGGGCTCTCATTAGGGCACCATTTTCTGAGGCAAGGAGGAAGTTCTATGGCATCTCTGTTGAGTGAAGGTTGTAGAAGTTTTGCAATAAATCTTGGGTTCGTTGAGACAAGATTAAGGCATATTTGCTATACGATTCAAATCTTGCGGATCTAAGCATAGAAACCCTTGTATGTGGTTTGAAGCTCCAGAGAATTAAGAATGAGCAGTGACAATCAATATGCGGATTGAGTTCTAGTAAGGGGTGGCTAATTCCTATCATTCAAACCTCAAATTACAATTGTGACAATGTTCTAAGGCATCGAACTGAAGTAACCTTGAGGTGTGCGGCCTAATTTCTTATGGTTGATCCTCCAACCGCATGGAAGTTTGATGTTGAAGCACGGCCATTATCTCAGGACTGCAACTCCCTCCTTTAGAAGTCTAAATATCTGAGCTTAAGTAGCGTCCATTGCAAGCGAAGCAACATGAGAAACCTTTGAACTTTGAAGCTTACAAGTGTATCTTTTGGGACTGCTCGAAGAAGACAACTACAATGAAATATAGATTGTGCTATTTGTATATATCCGTGGCCAAATCAAGACTCAAGCTACGTACTAGCTAAGCCGACCTTGTAACCTGTAAGTATAGAAGAAGCAACACTAAAATTTTGGCCTTGAAGTCAAGTATGTTGATCTTATCATGATAACCAACTATTGAGTACTCCTATTTGAATTATTGAAGCCTCAATTAATCTAAAGTAAAGAGTGAGAAGGCAGTGTTGAAAGTTAGTGGGATTTGAAAATACATTTTTAGCTTACAACCTGGAATGAAGTTCTTCATTGAATGATATATTGCTACTACAAGGCTTTGACATATATAGGTCGAAAACATTTGTGAATTAGCAAGCACTCAAAGCATTTAGAAGCATTATTTTAGTAACCTATCATTTACCAAACAGAGTCTCATCATTGTCTTGCAATGAAAGAACGAAGGAGAAAAGTTGAACGACAATAAAGACATCAGTGGTCAGACCTAAATTCCTATAGAAAGCTTGATCAAAGATGTGGCAGATAATATTGCTTGAAGTTTGGACTTTGATGACAATAACAGGGTTTCAAACCTACAATAGCCAGGGTTTTATTTTATAGACATCTGGATGTGTGTTAGCAGTCAATTTCATTTGATACCTGCTTCATTATCAGTACTCACAGAAGGACAATGTTGAAATATGTAACTAGGTTTGGTCTTCATAATGACGTGTAATCATGATTTTATGTAATTGATGTAAACAAGAAAAATAAAATTATTTTGTTGTACTTGAGTCATGGGTTTCATGCTCAAGGAATTTTATTTTTATAAATGAAGCTCCCATTGGGAGTTATTAGGATTGGTCATCAAGTCATAAAGTCTATCGAGTCAATGTCGAGTATTGAGGATCCATTTAGGCATTTTACACATTGTAAAAGTAGAAGTTATTTGTGTCACAAACCCTCAAAGACCTTGTCACAAGCACTCCCTCATGTCGACCTTCAAAAGGGATAGAGATTATTCTAGACAAGCATGTAGTCCCAGTCACAAGGTGAAGTCGACCTATTTTTTGCCTAGTCGGCCCGTGAAGTCAGTATATTAACAATCCACTATATATAGTGAGGACTCAACCTCCATTATCACACCATTCAATCAAGCATAAAAGGATAGAAAAGAAGTGTTCACAAGAGAAGAGGCTAATCTCCAAGCAAAGGAAGGAGGATCATAATCGAGTTGATTTTGATATGTTTTGGGTTAATATACCTCACATGAGCGAGAAAAATTAGTTCTAGCTACTGCAAAAAGAGTCGAGATATCACAGTCACACTAGAAGGTCAGATCAAGGGAGAAAATCAAGTTGGTTCTCAAGCCGAATTGCATAAGGAGTCTCCACCTAAAGTAAAGGGAATTAAGGGACAAATCTCTTGCACAGGTTGCAACTAGGGTTTTTGAAGAGGTCGAGAGTTGCAGGTCTAATCCAAGAGTTCAAAATTTGAAGGGTAGCCGAGATCCAAAGGAAGGCAAGTCGATTTGACTAGTGTTGACTTGGGCAAAAAGAACCAGTAGTGAAGAAGGGTCTTGTGACTTGGTCTTGGAGAGGTTGTTGTGTCAAGGGTCTTGGTCTTGGTATTCATTACATGGAGTTTCTATAAGAAGATGAATTCATTTAGGTTTTCCTCATAAGTTGGAAAGGTTTTGGCTCTGACTGATTCCCTATTTTCTATGTCTCTTGTCTAATTATTGCTTATTTTTTAGTAGCTCTTTGATGAAAAAGAACACTATAATAATCTAAAGAAAATGATAGCCTAACCTAAAGAAGTAAAATGTATTCACAAACAGTTATCGTTGCTAGAGAAATCACTCCATTCCTATGCTCTAGATTTCTCAACATGGTTTCTGAGATAAGGTAACAAATCAAGGAAGGGTAGCTCATCAAGAGATGCTCAAGCATTCAAGGACCGAAACTCTAGAAGGGCATCAAAGAAGATCTTAAAGATCATCTTAGGCTAATAGCATTTTTGAAGTCAAGATCTACAAGGAAGTGTCAAAACCCTAGATCGAAGAAGAAGCCTACCCCAGAAGAAGTCTTGGGATCCTCGCTCAAGTCATCATCAAAGAAGAAGGACCACACTGATCCTACCTCTACTCAAGTTGAAGAGATCTACAAATCAAAGTAACTTGAAGTCTACTCATCCAAGAGAAGCAAGATCAAGGACGTTGTCATTATCATCAATAAGGATGTTCTCATCATTATCAAAAGTTCTAAGGTGATCTCCCTCTCGTTGGAACCAAGGATTGCTCTTGAAGAAAACTATCTTCATCAAGGAGAAGTTTTCTATTATCTATATCATCACCAAATGCAAGGAGGCAGCAAGTTGAAGAAGCATCTTCACAAGTAAGTATATTTATGCCCACATCTGAACTTGTCGAAATGTCTTTTTGCAAGGAAAGCAACAAGTTAGTTATGGCTTCAAATTTTCTTGCATGGAAGAAAAGGATGGACCTAAATCTCATAGAAAATGAGGTCATGGAACATGTTAAAGGCTCAATCACCAAACCTCCAAAAGAATATGCTCAAGCACTTTCCTTATATATGAAAGGGGAAGCAAGGGCTCAAAAAATTCTCATAGAATCCATCAAGGATCCTCTTATACCATATGCATCTAAACTAGAAAATTCCAAAGAAATATATGACAAACTGGTAGAGTTGTTTTCTGTAAGCATTGCAGGAGAAGTAATCTCGCTAAGGCAAGAACTCTACAAGCTAAGGATATCAAAAGAAGAAGGAATAGCCTCATACTTTATCAGGGTATCTGAAATAAGGGATCAACTTCAAGATTTGGGAGAAATGATGTCTGGCAAAGAGATGACTACCGTAGTACTAAATGCACTACCAAAGGAATGGGGTAACTTTATATCAAGCATTTATGGGAAGAAGGAAGCTACTCCATTCAAGGATTTATGGTCACTATGCAAGATTGAAGAAACCACGCTGAAGGCAAAAACTGATGTAGGATCAAATGAGAAAACTCAAGCATATGCTACTATGGCAAAGAGAAAAGGGAAGTTTGGGAAATTTATTCCTCAGAAAAGAAAGAAGAACATGGGAAAGGTTCAATGCTATGGATGTCAAGAATATGGGCATTACAAGAGAGATCGTCCTAAACTCAAGAAGGACAATAACAAAGGGGGAAGAGAAGAAGCTCATATCACTGAAGAAGTGGAGGAAGCTGAAAAAAATAATCCAAGAAAGAGGAAGTAAAAGATCTCCACTATGATTGAGATAGTCTTCCTCACCTAGTTCTTTTCAAGTTTCTGTTTTCTATTTGTTTGGTTGTATAACTATCATGGTAGGAAGTACTAAGAAGCATGACAGGATGCATCATGGCATCATAGTAGCATACAATTGAAAGCAAGAGTTCGTGACATCATCATAGAGAAGCATGAAAGATAGTTGAAAATATAAGTCTATGGCAATCACCTATAGAAGGATGTAGCTCTTGGAAATCTCATTAGAAACACAAGTAAGAATAAAGTCATCTAGTGTAAAAGCTCATCATACGTCATTCAAGAAAAGCATTTGCTGGTTGAGGATGATTAAGGTCCTTTGTTGGAATCTTCATTGGAAGGTTTACTTTTTCAAAGGAGCAAGTGTCTCACCGGGAATTCCAACTGATGGTATGATGTCGAAAGAAGTGAAGTAAGACAAGGGATTGAAGTCCTTTCAATCAAGGAAGCTGCTGAAGGAAGTTTAGATGACCTAAAGGAAGAAATGAGGTATGTATACACATGTATATATTAATTCATGTCATATGGTTGCAGATATCTTGAATCCTCTACTTCGAGAGCATGATCAAAAGAAATGAACCCCTCCTTTAGAAGCACATGGGTCACACATTGATTAGATGAAATCAACATAATATGTCTTCATATGAAAGATGAGGTGGTTGACAAAAAGTGGGGCAACACTGATTGGAAGTTCTTGGAAAAGAAATGTGTGAAGAAAGAAAGGAAGATATCATGAAATATGCAACTATGGAAAAGGCAATCAACATCCAAGGACTCAAAGATTTGACTATGATATCTTCATGAAAGATATGAAGACCCTGATGAAGAAAGAGACCCTTGACAGTATATGTATTTTGGAGATGTGTCAATATGTATGCAGGATATTGATGCAAACAGAAAGATGTCATGATGAAAGACCATCTAAAAGGTAATTTGGACTTAATGATCATCTCTTATTCTTTTAACAATTTCTGGATGGGCTTATGCAGGGTTGCTAAGGGAAAGAACTATGGAAGTCTTCTAGAACAGATGCTCATGTGGCTGGGTGAAAGGTCCTTAAGAAAACATGGCGATGGTAGCAAGGCATGAAGGAAGGCCAATTATGGACTAATGAATTAGTTTCCAATGAAAGGAATAATGAGATGATTGACATGACTCATGGATGAAAGTGATGGATGGTCTTATGCCCTACGAAGAGGTCCCACAACATGTAGACTCTATGACAAAGAAGAAATTCATGATATTGAAGGAAGGAGTTCTAGAAGTAGTTGTTTATCCCACAATCTCCACCGAGAAAGTTGCTGGAAACAAGTCCCTGGTAAAAGGGGAGCTTGGGCAAATCCCAGATTAAGAGGGAGCTTGGGTACATTGCTTTTATAGGAATGGGTATGTCCTCCCTAAATTGAGAGGGAGAGATAGACACATCATTCTTGTCTTCACTTGGGAAGATAGAATGGAGGATTGGGTAAGCATCTGGCATCTGATACTCTTTGAGGATTTGGTAGGGAATCCAAGATAAGAGTAGTCGTAAAGGATTGATATTCTTTGAGGACTAGGAATTCAAGATAAGAATAGTCTTGGTGGAACATACTTTGAGAGAACCCGGGTAGGGTATGTTCTGAGAGAGACAATCATGAGGGTGTCTATAAATCATTGGTCTCGCCAACATTGTGCTCTGATCTTGTGAAGAGATAGAGCTATTAGTCAAGGCCTTGCTATGTAACAATGCTGGATGATGTGATGCTAAACAGATGGGTTACCAATCTGACTCTTCTTATGAGAATTCTTCTAATTAAAAAAGTCGAAGTACCTTGTATGAATTATGAATAATTCCCTAGTTAAGAGGGAGTGTTGAAATATGTAACTAGGTTCGGTCTTCATAATGACAGGCGTGATCATGATTTAATGTAATTGATGTAAAGAAGAAAAATAAAATTATTTTGTCATATTTGAGTCATGGGTTTCATGCTCAAGGATTTTTATTTTATTTTATAAATGAAGCTCCCATTGAGATCTATTATGATTGGTCATTAGGTGATAAAGTCTATTGAGTCAATGTCAAGTATTGAAGAGCATTTGGGCATGTTACACGTTGTAAAAGGAGAAGATACTTGTGTCACGAACCCTCCAAGACCTTTTCACAAGCACTCCCTCATGTCGGCCTTCAAAAGAGATGAAGATTATTCTAGACAAGAATGTCGGCTCTGTCACAAGGTGAAGTTGACTTATTTTGATGAACAATCCACTATATATAATGAGGACTCAACCTCCATTAGCACACCATTCAATCAAGCATAAAAGGATAGAAAAGAAGTGCGAAAATCACAAGAGAAGAGGCTAATCTCCAAGCGAAGGAAGGAGGATCATAACTGAGCTAATTCTGATCTGTTTTTGGGTTAATATACTCCACACATGTGAGAAGAATTAGTGTTATCTACCGCAGAAAGAGCCAATATATCATAGTCATACTAGAAGTTCAGATCAAGGGAGAAAATCAAGTTGGTTCTTAAGCTGAATTGCAAAAGGAGGAGTCTCCACCTAAAGCTAAGGGAATTAAGGGACAAATCTCTCACACACATTGCAACTAGGGTTTTTGAAGAGGCCGAGAGTTGCAGGTCTGATCCAAGAGTTCAAAATTGGAAGGGTTGCCGAGATCCAAAGGAAGGCAAGTCAGTATGACTAGTGTTGACTTGGGAAAAAAGAACTAGTAGTGAAGAAGCGTCTTTTGTCTTGGTCTTGGAGAGATTGTTGTGTTAAGGGTCTTGTTCTTGGGATTTGTCACTTGTAGTTTCTGTAAGAGGAATTCGTTTGGGTTTTCCTCTCAAGTTGGAGAGGTTTTGACCCTGGCTCATTGTCTATATTCTGTGTCTCTTGTCCCATTGTTGCTTATGGTTTGGTCGCTGTTTGATGAAGAGGAACACTATAATAATCTAAAGAAAAGGATAACCTAATCTAAAGAAGTAAAAACTATTCATGAATAGTTATCATTGCTAGAGAAATCACTCCATTCCCATGCCCTAGATTTCTCGACAGACAAAGCATTCACTCTAACTGCAGTAAGGGTTGTTGGCATTCATTTTATCATCAACAAGTACTTTTGTCACTTGGTTGTCAGTTCATTGAGATAAGGATGTCAAGATCTGAAAGGATTATTGTAAGTGGGTCATTATCCCTGGTATGAGAGCCCACATTAAATTGTAGAAGTTGATTTATTGTAAGTGGACCATTATCCCTGGTATGGGAGTCCATAGTAGTAAATTCAATATCATTTTCAAGGTGGTAGGGTGGTGCTAGGTAGGTTGTTGAAGTCACCTTCAGGTTGGGGCCTGAAAACGCTTTAGGGTGGTGCTAGGTAAAGTTGGAGCTTATTAGGGTGTTGGAGCATCCTTTCAACGTTTGCTGATAAAACTAGGGCGTTGGAGCGTCCTTCTAGTTGGTGTTGGGGAATTGAACGGTTTTTTAGAGTACTAGGGAGTTGGGGATTCCCTTTTTTGTTGGAATTGAAGCATTTGATGTACTCATAAATCATTAGAGAAGCGTTAGGTGGTTTTTTGCATGGGAGGGGGTTTTCCACCTAAAATTTCTTGTGTCTATTGTCTATTTTTTATGCTTTTAATTGATGCTAAAGATTAAATAATTCTTTGAAAAGATTAATAAGTTACGAATCGCTAAGAAACACGGATTCATCCTTGCTCATTGTTTCCAACTATAATTTCCAGGTGTTGGAATTGTAACTAGGTTCAGTCTTTATAAATTTCATTGTATCAATATGTATTTTGTGTAAAAGTAAAAAGAAGAAAAAATATTATTCTTATTTTTATTATCAAAGGATGTTCTGCATGCTTTATATTGGTCAAAAGAAAATTTAGAAGGACGTGTTCTTCATGACCCTTGCAAAAGAAATAAATTTCGAAATTTGTCTAAGTCATTTGTCTCACCAAGTTGCCAAGTCAGCTCTCCAAGAGTTGATGTCGGCTTGCTCAGGGACACACCCATTCACTTGTGGAAGAAGACTATATAAAATCTATTCACATCTCTCATTTGCCAAAAAAGCATAGCACACATCATCCAAGTCATTTACTCTCTGAAGTATTAAAAGTGTGAAGAAGGACGAAATACATAAGGAAAAATTTGAGTATCCTCGCTGAAGCAAAAGGAGAAGGCTAAGTAACATTTTGATGTATATCTTTGAGTCAAGCAAAAATTCAATGTTTATATCTGAGGCAAGCGATAGTTCAATATCTATCATCGAGGCATGACAAAATCAATACAAAGAATATCGAAAGTATAGAAGCAGTGTGATGAAGAATATTATCTATGCATTGATGCAAGCCACATGAAGGACATTATCTCTGTTGATACGAGCTACAAGGAGACTAGTATTTTTGAGTAATGTGAGCCACAGGAAGAATACCATCTTTGTAGGAAAAGAATAGAGATGTGGCAGATTGATTGACTATGATTGACTATCTTGTAGAGAAAACATGACAGATTTTGAAGGGCTGACTTGGCACTTGGATCGCTGATTAGTTTGACTTGAATTTCTCCCGATGATTAAGAATCTATAAGAAAGACTTGATTGGTTCTCCCCTTGTGGGTTTTTCCATGGACTCTAACCTAATCTCTGGTGTCTCTTGTCTTTTTGTGCATTGTATTTGTATAATTGCTTGATGATCTAATGAATGAAGTAAATACTAAATGGAAAACATATATAATTAGTCACAAGTAATTATCATGACAAGAAATTCTAGCTATCAAACAAATTTCAACACTAGGATGCAATGAGTGGCAGAGAAAAGATTCCATACAGGGAACAGTTGTGGGAAAGATTCCATACAGGGAACAGTTGTGGGGTGACTGTGTTCAAGAGGAGATTTGATGGCAAGCTAGATCTGTAGGTCATGTAAAGCATGCAAACGAGGAGAACTTTGCCCTAGTTGGCAAAGGAGGCAAGGCCAAGAGCATGAAGAGCATACGAGGGGCCAAGTCTAGCTCCAAAGGGAAGAAAGAGAAGAAACATCTCAACAAGATAAAATGATTCTAGTGCCATCAGTTCGGACATTACGCCACCAAGTGTCTTTAGAGGAAGAAGGGGTCCAAGAAGGACCAAGTGGCAACTTTGACAAAGGTGGACGAGTTCAGTTCCAAATTTGAGGAAGAGTTCTTGCTTATATCTTGCATGGCAAGCTCAGTAGCCAAGAACATATGGTGCATTGATAGAGGAGCTTCCAACCATATGACTGAGAATGAGGAATATTTCAGCCAATTGTTGGAGAAAGATATACAGTTTCACATTGAGCTAGGAGATGATGGCAATTACTTGACCAAGGGCGTGGGTATTGTCAGATTTGAGAGGGAGTATGGTAACCCTCTTCATCTCAAGGATGTCCTCTATGTTTCAGGCCTTAAGAAGATTTTTTTTTTTTTTGGTTGTTGTTCAGTTTCAGCCGTAGAGGATAAGGGTTTTGAGGTTATCTTCAACAGAGGAAAGACCTTAATCAAGACCTTAAATTCTAGAGCCTTGAAATAGATTGGAGTGAGGGTGAAGAACCACTATAGGCTATAGTTTTGAGGCAACCACAACCTTGAGTAGTAGAGGGGGTCGTGACTAGGGTCGAGACCTTTGGGACCTATGGTACAGGCGTATGGGCCATTTACATCATGGAGCATTGAAAATCCTCAGGAAGATAGCCATAGGTTTACCATAGTGCAATACAGACCAACATGAAGTGTGCAAGGGTTGAGATCGTGTAGGGTAGAAAAGAAATCGATCGTACACGTAAAGGAAAATTTCATATGATAACACAACTAGAGATCGAGCAACAAAGCGGATGTTTGTGTGTATATATATATATATTATTGGCCATATAGGGTCTGTGTTGTCAGAGGGAAAAGGATGAGTTTTAAATGTTAAATTTTTTTTAAGGGCGGTCAACAACCTTGAGTGGGATGTCATACCCACATAGCAACTAGCTTCCATGGCCAACAACCCACCAGAGTGCAACAAGAGTGCAAAGCCGACAACATTGAGAAAACCTAGCCTGCAAACTTCTCCTGGCCGCTATAGAATAGGTGATTGATAGAGCTCTAAGGAGTGCAAGTCGAGAGAAAACGACGGTGGATTCTGTTGAGGAAATTGGTGGCGCATGGAGAAGAGAGGCTGAGTGCAAGTGTAAGTAGTCAGGGCTATTGAGAGGGTAGTAGAGCTCGACAATGACGACAACAAACAACCACTAGATAGAGGGCTAGTTGGTGTGCAGACAAGACAAGGATAGGGCTCGACAGGCTGCAACAACATAGGCATTCAATCACTACTAGTGCTATCCATACCTACACGAGAATAGTCATCATGCAAGAACGTCATACAAGCTGTGAAGGATTGCTGTGGGCAGACTCAATGAGGGCAAATTCTAGGTAATGGTTGACAAGCCGTGGTCAGATCTGGCGGAGTGGATAACATGCAGCGGAACGACTACTAGATTTGGTTGAGACACCAATGTTGTTGAACAACAAGATGCAGATAGGGTTGTGTGCGCAGTTATTAGGAGTGGGTTGTGGAAGACAAATCCATGGGCAAGATGACAGAAAGTGTGATTAAGACCCAAAGTGATTGGTGGAGGTCAACCCTTAGAAGGAGAGGAGAGAGGGAGACTGTACCAATCAATGTGTGATCACTAGAATTGTTTTAGATGATTTTTTGATTTTTAGATGGCAACATCTAGTCTGAGGTTCAAGGACAAGTTGGAGGGTGTTTATATGAAGTGACAAAACCTAAGTTACCAGGATCCGGATTCGGATCCGGATACAGATTCAGATTCAGATACGGATTCACCAGTTTTTTGAAAAGCCAGGATCCGGATACGTCAAGTACAAACAATATGAAATATTTTATAATTTTTAAAAATTAAAT
>APFE030898403.1:55743-78178 GCA_000404065.3 Pinus taeda
AATTTAATAATATTAAAATTAATGTATCATACTATTCAAACATTAATTACTATTATTATATTTAAAATAAATGACCATTAAAGTTACTTTATATTTAAATTAAATGACCATTAACCATTATTATGTATAAATTAAATAATCATTAAAATTACTATATATTTAAATTAAATGACCATTAAAGTTACTTTATGGAACTTACTTTATGATTCTCACTTTTTTACAGTTCAAATAAAAATAAAACTTAATTAGAATATCTGATCTGAACGGTCGTAGCTTAAAATTTATAATATGGTCAACCAAAGAAAAGATTAATGAACTATCGCAGCCAACTCCCTTGTTAATTATTAGCTACGCTGCTTTTTCTTTACATTATCACGTGATTTGTACGCTGACTTAGAATTTTGTGGTGACGTCAAAAAGTTTTAAACATGGATAGATGCTAGGCGGATCTGGGCGGATCCGAATCCGCATCCGTCTCCGATATGGGGATCCGTGGATCCAACCATTGGGGCTGACGGATCCGGTAACATAGGACAAAACTTAAGAGTGTTTGTGCTTTTAATATAAAATACACATATGTATTTGTAAATAATATTTTATTAATAAGATGAATGTTCAAGTATGATTGAATGTTACAATGAGGACCTGCTTATGTATCTAGGCAGGGGGCCTTTCATGAATGGTCATCTCCATTAAGACCTGCCTCTTCATTAACTAATCATTAATTAACTATAATTATGATTTACTATTCTTTTATTTATATTTATTCTATTTATATAATTAATTGTAGCATTGCGCGCCCTTCAAAGCTTTGTCCTCGAAGCTTAATCGCTAATAATTTCTTCCTTTTATGACTAATAGTCACCATAAAGATTCGTACAGTTGTGCCCTAGTGACAACTGCGTTCAAATGTATGATACGGTTATGACAAATGTGTTTAGCATGGTTAGTCTGTTCCATATGGAATAATTTATAGATAGTCGAGTCCAATTGAAAATCATTGTCAGCATTTTTTTTTAAACGAGCCTTGCATGAATCAAATACCGATATTTCCTTCTGTACTCTCGACCAAGGAACAAATCTTCACAATATGCCTGTCATCTCTGTTGATTGATACAATAAATCCTTTTAACTGCAGTCAAGCCTTCTTTTGGACCTTCGTTATGATCACACTCGCCTCATCCTTGGCATAATTTGAAGAATTTTTGTAGTGGAAAAGATCGGGTACTGGCACTGGTTGGGTTGAACTTATGTTCTTCAAAAACTCCACTGCAAATTTCATAACATAAAACCCACAATCCTCAGAATTCGGTTGTTGTGGAGACTTTATCTCATGCCATTCGAATTCATTTGGTTCCATGTGGGCCTTCTTAGCAACAACTTTTGCTATGGCATATTTATGACATTTTATTATCCCAGCAGTTTTAACCGAGTTGAAGTGCAATACACATGGAGTTTTGTAATGGACACCAGGAAATTCTACATCCATTTGGTTTCCAAACCCACGTATGATTGCCAAAGCCCAGTGGTTCCCATATAGCAGAGGAATTATATTGAAATTAACTTCTTTCATTTGGATGTCTAATGCGTCCAACAAAATACAGAGAGGCGTTGCGTCTTTCCAATCATTAAGCTCTTTCATGTTGACGCTTATCATGTATTCAAAACATTGGTGAACACGCTCTTGGATTTCTCTTGGAAATTGGCTCAGACGATAATGAATTTAAGTATCGATATGCTGTCCTGTAGACATGAAGGATATATTCTTCTCCAGATCTTTAATCTCCTCCATTGACAGAGCAACCATGACCTCGTTGTTGTTGTTTCTGAATTGTAAATATCTGACAATGTCATCCCCATCACCTGTAACATCTGACATGAAATCCTAAAACTTTCTTTCTACCTCATCCTCTTGTCCCTTGAAAGGACTGGAATTCTCTTCATGAACAAATCATCGGGTACTGACCGTGGTGATAGCAGAAACTTGAGGATTGTAAATCATAAATTCTCTGCAGAATTGTTTATATAAATTCTTCTCTTCGCCCTCAAATAATTTTTCATAATCCCTATCCTCACTGTCATATAATCCTGTAAGGTATTCAAATCTTTGGTCACATAAATACTCATTTTATACAGCTTCATGAGATACAACGAGGTCCACAGATCTATATTCATCTGCAAAATCATATTCGTTCTCACCAATTTCTTGATCTCCCAGTGTTTCAACACTTGACTCTTTATTCACTGGAGCTTCTGGAGATTCAGCGACCTCTACAAATTTGTATATATCTGGATAATCACACTCATCCTCACAATTCTCTTCATCTTCTTTCTCTCCCCTGCTGGAGCTGGTGGCATCTTCCAATGTGTCAGCACTGGAGTCCTTTGAATCAGAAGAAGCAGGGGATGTAGAATGAGGGACACCTAGACAAATAAGAGAAGAGGGGTGGCGACATTTCTGAGAACGTGAGGAATCACGAGATTGAAAACCTGCTAATTCGTTCACATTTCTTTGTCTCGATTCATGTGGGTTTTCCATCACGATGACGATTGTTTTTCTTTTGTAAATAGTCTCTGTAAATTTCTCAAATGAGTAGTCGTGTATCACGCCCGAGTGCCATATAAACAAGTTTTGAGTACCTGCAACGTTATACTCGTAGTCTTTAAAGACCACACATTGTTGCATCTGCATTCTGATTTGGGGTTGGGGCTGAATATCGTATATGTTGAAAGGCCTGCTAGTCTCTGTGTTAATCCCTTCAGGTCTGTAATCGTTGTCCAATATGTCTTCCAGGTCGATAAGATTGAACAAGGTGCCATGTGGATGCAAACGGACTAGATCGTACACAATATCTGATTCCGATGCTTCGCGCCCTGCCATTTGATAACTGGAACAAGATTTACTGGAAAATATATATATATATATATATATAATGACTCTGCTCACAAACACAAGTTCGAATTTAGCTAAAGCTGAAGCTGGATTGTCCTCCTGCTTTAGATTTTCCTTCACATTTTGAATATTGGGATAAGTTGCAGTGGTAGAAGCTGCTTGTTTTACAACTGTACCATGGTTCCACTTTGGCAGCAGTGGCCATGGTGGCTGCTGTACCTCCTGCTTGTCTTAGACTTTCGTTTAACTTCCTCCTTCTTGTATTAATAACCACTCTGCAATCTCCAACATTGGAAACCACTAACTTACCACCTATAATGAAAGCAGTGACACAAGGAGTACCGCCGAAAACAACCTGTTTCAAAAACTCATCATCTGTTCTCAAGTACTCGACTTTCACTGCCTCCTCAAGATTCTTCTGGTCTAGAAGATTATTTTTATTAATAATGTCAATCCCATAGTCATAGTCATCTTCATCATCTGTTGTTTGTAATTTATCTTTCGTTGCCCAAGCAAAGTGTTGACAATATTCTTTCCAATATTTTCAGCAACAAAATCTGCAGCTTTGCAACCACCATGAATCATCAGAATTGTCATTATCAGTTGGATGAAGAACATTTGGGGTTAATGAAAGAGGAAAGGGCTTTATTAAAGGGGCTCGCAATAGGGTGGAAGGAGAAAAAAATATGGAAGGAGACCTCAATGGGCTTGGAGTTGGAAGAGAAACTGATAGTGAAGAAGTGTGGAGTTGAAGTACACAGTAAGATTGAAGGTGATTTTGATGGAGTGGATGTAGAGAGTAATATTGAATTAGAAGACTTGATTCGAGTATGAAGAGGACAACATTAGCTTTTCAAGTTTATAGGTGACTTCATCTGTGGGCAATGTAGGAGTAGAAGGCATTGTGATTGTAAATAATTGAGATTTATTGACACTTTGATTCTGATTGTGATCGTGATTAGGGCACGGTTCTCTAATTTCTTGAGACATAGAATTAATTTTATCATGTTCTTCAATAGTTTCTCCTAAGCTTGGAATGCCATCTTTATCATTATCACAATCCATAAGTGGCATAACCTCTTCATGATGTTCTGCAAAATGTAGTGATTCTTCATGAATAATTTCTGTAGATTCATTTTTTTTCCTCCCTGCTTTCATCCTCAACTGTCATATACCCACTTCGATTATCATTCTCATTCATCTCAATGTTCTTTCCCTTTAGACATGCTGAATATTCTGCAAATGACCTTTTTAATTCCTGAAATGATTCTCGAATTTCACTTAAGTGCTCAATGATTCCAGGACATAATCTAATGGCATATTGTGCAGCGGATAATGTCCAAAGGCTCGCATGGCTCTAATACCACTGAAGCGACAAAACTTAAGAGTGTTTGCGCTTTTAATATAAAATATACAAATGTATTTGTAAATAATATTTTATTAATAGGATGAATGTACAAGTATGATTGAATGTTACAATGAGGGTCTGCTTATATCCCTAGGCAGGTGCTCTTTCATGAATGGTCATGTCCATTAAGACATGCCTCTTCATTAACTAATCATTAATTAACTATAATTATGATTTACTATTCTTTTATTTATATTTATTCTATTTTTATATAATATATTTGGAACTGTTAAATTGGCAACTAGGGCCAAACTCCATGTGGATCAGCTTATTTATGACAGCTGATATTTTTATTGGATCCCTCTCGTCGAGAGGTGTAGGATTGTTCCAAAGATCATCCGATTCCGATAAGTATTTATGGAGATATGAATTTATCTTGTTTATGAAATTAGTATCAAGCCGACCAACTATTATGTAGGCTCTAGAAGCCCAACCGACGTGTCTATTCATTATCCACGTTTTAGTATAAATTGGTGAGGATTTGAAGTCATTTTGAACAGGTATCCTTGAGGTGATCTCCTCTCCACGTCTGGGTTTTTGGAAGGAGAGAACCAAAAGATACGTTGGCCCAAGGGTGATGCCCTAACTCCAGGAAGCCGCAGGCATATGAGGATGAGCAGCATGAGCAGCAGACAAAGTCGGATATGATACACACAGGCCCTAATCTATAGTGGATCTGGCAGCATACGCAATATATGAGGTCATATACGCAATCCCTAGCAATATACGCAGCAATTCATACGATGGAACGCAGTCATGCTCTGGCTTATACGTGGATAGCCCTAGCTATATTACGCAGTCATATACACAATGTATGATATACGTTGTTCAGGAAAGAAACCCTAATACAGCAAGGAGGCATTACGCAGTATCAAAAGAAGATCACGCAGTCATATATAATATGCTCTCTGAAATCCACGTACAGGACATTATATATGGAACGTTGTTAGACACAGCTAACATATATGAAGCCCGCAGGTTAGAGGAACAGAACTCGGGTTTCATTTATGGAATCCACATACAGGTATATGCTAAATACGCTGGGTAATATACCACGAAGGTCTTATCAAGTATATGTATGTGATACGTTGTTATACGTTCACCTCGGAAGGAGGATGAAACACAGTCATACATTGGAACGCATAATGTAATCACTGGACAGTCTTATATATACACTACTTCACGGTCTTATATATACGCTGGGCTGACATATGTTGGTTAGCAAGACAAGGGTGTCGTTATCATCAAGCTGCAGTCATAAAAGGGTTCATCTCAGCTATAGAAGACATTACACAGTTTGAGGTAATGTGAACCATACGCTGATATTATACACAGTCATACCTGTCCTAAATGATACATCTCTGCAAGGACATGCTTAATATGCTATATAATGAAGCTCTAAAAGGAGCCTTAACTGCTGTCAAGAGGATTACATCTATCCACAGTTATACGCTCCTCATATACGCTGATCACGGAGACAGTTATGTGCTAATCATGGAAACATATTTTGATAACAGCACTGGGATAATGGGCATGTTAATAAAGGGCAGCATAATAATGTAATGGACAGCATGTTCAGTAAAACTACATGATGATATAAAGGGCAACATGATAACTTATAAGTAATGAGACTGTATGATGCAGCGTAATGGGTACGTTAAGGAGCAGCATACTGATGTACATGGCAGCATGTTGTATGGGCAGCATAGTGATCATGAGCAGCGTAAGGATAGCATGATGGTGCTACATAGCAAGGTGCAGAAAATGGACGAGATACAGAACGATGATAGGTGAAGGAGTCACCTTGAGAATCAGTTGAAGCAGAATGTCTTCAACTGATCTCATCGTTATAGGAGATGATCTATGCTTAAGATCTAGATAAGTCAAAGTGTTGACTTCTATTGTAAATGTACTCTCTCTCTCTTTCTCTGCTGAACTTTGAAGATAAAAGAAGATTTGGATCAAAGGGTTTCCCCACACATTGTGGGGTTTGTCCCTGGCTCGCGCCATATCTTGTGTCCTCTTGTCTTGGCTTGTCTTCTGCGTTTTGTATTTATGTTCTATCTGCAGTTTATCGTAATGCTGAGGTGATTGCTAACTGTGAAAATTTAAATAAATTGCTCTAGCATAGAACATACCTAAACTTAACAGTAACATTATAATGTCAATCCATAGAAGGAGAGAATAGTGTTGGTTCTCATGGAGAGCAACGTATGAGATTTTGTAAAAGCTCAAGCTACACCTCCTACATATGCTACAACTTCGGCTGCACATAATTTGAAATATGTGAAAGGTATACATATCATCATGGATGCTATGAAGGGTCATCTGATCCTTCACATATCAAGAAAGAATAGTGCCCATGAGTTGTGGACTGCTTGGATGAGTCTATATCAGAGTGATTATTGGAATAAAAAATTGGTGTTGAGGGAAAGGCAAAGAAACACCAAGATGACTGAATTAGACACGGTGGCATCATACCCCATTAGTATTCAACAAGTTAAACATGAGCTTGGAGTTGTTCGAGTAGTTGTGTTCTATGAGGAGCTTGTAAAGGTAGCCTTGAGCGGGTTCACAAAACCATGGGCTACCTTTTTGATAGATGCTCTAATATGAGAGACTATCAGATTGGAGTAGACCATGAGATGACCTTGCTTAGAAGGAAATCTCGTAGAAATCGTCATCTTGAGGATAGAAAAAGGGTGGGGATGATGAGAATCTTGCTCTTGCTAGTCGAACTATGAGGAACAAAGGTTTGAGCAGCATGGGTGAGGAGTCAACCCCACAATCCAAGAAGGACTTGACTAAGGTCAAGTGGTTTTCCTATCATAAGAAGTGACACTATGCTTCACAATGTTTAAAGAGGAATAAGGGTGGAAAGGGCACACAATCAACTGTAGTTGCGACAGAGAAGCGTAGTAGGAGTTTGCTAGTCAGTTTGAAATTGAGTTCACACTTGCTTCCTACCTTTGCTTAGACACATTGCCAGTGGGTGTGTGGCTACTAGACAATGGAGCCACATGGCATATGATATGGGCACATGAGCTATTTGACAACATGATTGAGTGGGACTCATAATTGCATGTAGAGTTTGGTGTTGATTCCAAACATGAGTGAAGGGGTTGGAGTAGTGGTGTTCTATGAGGAGTAAGGAGGCAAATTGGAGGTGAACACACTGTGGATGCTAGGATTTAGGTAGTTGCTCTATCTTATGATAGAGAAGGGATTGTGTAGTGTTTTAGACGGACAAGCCTAGTCAGACACATGGGACTAACTTTGATTAGGGCCACATCATAGGAGTTGATGAGAGAATCTGTATAGGCAAGTTAGCCTATTTGAGCAATGGCATGAAAAACAATGACAAAGAGTCAACCCCACAATCCAAGAAGGACTTGACTAAGGTCAAGTGGTTTTCCTATCATAAGAAGTGACACTATGCTTCACAATGTTTAAAGAGGAATAAGGGTGGAAAGGGCACACAATCAACTGTAGTTGCGACAGAGAAGCGTAGTAGGAGTTTGCTAGTCAGTTTGAAATTGAGTTCACACTTGCTTCCTACCTTTGCTTAGACACATTGCCAGTGGGTGTGTGGCTACTAGACAATGGAGCCACATGGCATATGATATGGGCACATGAGCTATTTGACAACATGATTGAGTGGGACTCATAATTGCATGTAGAGTTTGGTGTTGATTCCAAACATGCAGTGAAGGGGGTTGGAACAATGATATTCCAACTTGAGTAAGGAGGCAAATTGGAGGTGAACACACTGTGGATGCTAGGATTTAGGTGGAGTTTGCTCTTAGTCTTTATGATAGAGAAGGGATTGTGTAGTGTTTTAGGACGGACAAGCACTAGTCAGACACATGGGATCTAACTTTGATTAGGGCCACATCATAGGAGTTGATGAGAGCAATCTGTATAGGCCAAAGGGTTAGCCTATTTGAGCAATGGCATGAAATAAAACAATGACAAAGAACAAGGAGCAGGTAGTTTTGAAGGTTGAGTCGGCTTGGAGGGAGTTAGTCTTAAGGTTTAGGTGGGGAGGAGTAGTCAATAGATTCTTGCAAGTTTGTCAAGGTCTCTTGGTATGAAATGACCTTACAAGATGTCCACGAGCAAGAGTCTTCTAGGAATGAAACCAAGGGGAGTAGGGCTTCGAGGATGTTTTCAGACCACATGGCAAGGAAGGCTTCTAGTTTTGGGGGAGTAGCCAAGGTCGCAAATGTAGTTCCAGGATCAAAGCCAGTTCTAGGGGATAGAAATACCTCCCTTGTTGAGGGAGTGTTGATGTTTGTAGCTCGGGCAGGTACTTCTATACAAGCCTTCGGCATGTAAGAAGCTGTCCTACAGTTTCTCCTTAGGATACTTGCTGAAGTGTTAGCAAGTTGCTTTTGTAACTTAGTCCAAGTCTAACTTTTAGGAAAAACACATAATTAATTATATTGGCTAATTTAGCTAAACTAAACTTAGGAAAAGTAAAATAAATTACTTTTATGATTATGTTTTAATCTCAACCCTTGATCTCAAGTGAGCCTAGATCTAATCTTGGCTGTCAATCACTTTGGAGATTAGGGTTAGGGATTTCGCTGAATGTAAAATTATAAAACAAGGCTAAGAGAGGAGAAGGCACACCATACAACAACACAAGACATTGAGAGAGGTGCTTAGTGACTCTAGTATGTCGAGTTCGAGGAGGTGCAGAAGGGCAACTTGGAGGTCTAGATCAGCCAAGGGGATCGAGAAATTTTGTATCTGTAATCTTTCTCAGTTGGGCCATTATCCTAGGACAAGAGCCCAAGAAAGTTTTGAATATTAATGAAGAAACGTTGATTGGGCAGAATCTGTTTTGTATCATTGTGATTGAGTTTGGTTTTGTGAAATTTGCTTCCACCAATTAAGTTAAGAACTTAGCTGTGCTTTCATTCAGTAGATATGCAATTTGCTAGGTTAATGAATTGCGGGTTCTAGTTTCCCAGGAAAATTAACAGAAATCCCTTTTATTTTCCAAGGTCAAGCTTTAAATTTGGATTTGTTTAACCTTTGTAAAGTTATATCCATCAGAAAATACTTGTCCTAATTTGGCACTGCATTTGTATTCCTCTATCCAGAAAGAATCTTTATTAAATCCTGTGTTTATTATATTGTTTAATCTGCCTTTAAACCACATCTACATGTATGATGTAAACTTTGATTTGTTTATCATGACAATGTCTTGTCATCTTGAATAGTTCTTGCTGTGCTGTTTCTGTCTCAATAAGGTGTGCTTTGCAGCTCCGTGAGATTTGTTGCCAAAACAAAGCATTTTTTTAACCTTTTTTGATTTGCGCAGCAAATGTTACTCTTTTGAAGCCATGTAAAGCTAATTTCTTCCAATTTTTTTACCTTCTTGCCTTTTCTATAGTCAATTAAGATGCAAATGCCACCTTGATTTGATGTTTCATTAATATTGTATTAAAATATTCTGACATGAACTGCAGTTTCTGTTTCTGTTTATTTCTAACGTGCATTTTTCTTGTTTACCTGAGATCCATGTTGATTTTCTTTTGAAGTGTTCCCAAATGTGCTCTGAATGTTTTGTAGTTGAAAATTGTTTATCCATTAATCCAAAATTGACACTTTTTTATTGTGTTATTTTCCCATTCATGGTTTGCAGGTATAGGTTGGCATTTGGTACAAGTGAGAAACTGCAACTTGGATCTCTTGTCAGTGCTTTTACACATGCTCGCTGTGCATTGGTTGCAGCTGCCAAGTGACTTTTAAAGAATTTCATTTCCAGGTACAAGGGGGAGGGGGGAGTATGCAGTAAAGAGGTTTTTTGCGAGTGCTTGTTTCTTTTAATATTCATGGAAATTGTACATTGAAAGTGAAGGGATGAGCAACAAGGAGCATCTCTACACGGCTTTTCTGATGTAAAGCAACACCTTGCATTCTTATTGTTGACTATGGATGATGAAGATGAGTACATTTCAGGAATCAATGATACTGGGGTATTTCATGTTGAAATCATCCTGCTACCTTTGTCATGTTAGTTCATGTTAGAATGTGCTCACTATCCTAGGGATATTGAGGTTAAGGGTTCCTATGTATTAGGTATTATTTGAGGCTTATTTATGTCCTTGCAAATTGTGGTATTCATTCTAATCTTTCAATAGCCCGTGTTTTGAACTCGGTAAAAACTTGATGCTTCAGGACTAGCTACTGGCTAGTAAAATGCTCTAAATCAGCATCCAATTTGTTGAAGATGCTAGTGTCCTTGTTGTTACTTTTTTCATAATAGTTATTCCCAATGGTAAACACTCATTTAGTTGGTAGGTTCATGGATGGTAAATGATGGTAGTGTCTTTGCGGTTTTACATTTGGTCTTTGAAGATGCGTTATTTTATAAGTTGTAATGATGTGTTATATTTTTATCTTGTGTACTGCTTTGATAATATGTGTGCACTCAGATTTTCCTGAATTCCCTTTTGTTTGTGTTAATAATATTAAAGGCTTGGTTGTGTAAAGGGATGTTGCCAATCTGTGAGCACGGCATATGCACTAAAACTGCGAACCCATTTTGAGGTTGGCTTATTGCAGTGTTTTTATGTTGATACAACATAACAACAGAGTTTTCATTTCAGAATCACAATTCAAGCATCAAGGTTTGGATGCAATGACTTGAATATCACATAGGGTGGCTTGATTTAATAGGGTTACCCTTGTGGACATGCCAATACTTATTTGAAGACTTCAAAACCAAATAGATTTTATAGGCCATTGGTTCAAACAAATCTTGCTCAGTGAGTGTGCACTCTGGAAATATGGTTAATATTTACCATCAGCCATCTAGAGGTGAAGAAATGTCCTACAAGATTTAAAATTCTAAATACTCATTGTACACCTAGAGCAAGTACGTGGTCCTTCACCATGGTTGCCTTGTAGCCCTTGAGAGTGGCATCTACAATTTTGGCTGGGGTGGGGGGGGGGGGGGGGTGGGGTTTAATTTCTCCTTTATAATCTGTGTTTTGGACAAAATTTTGATAAAAGATAAGTACACTCAGGTTTATCTTGTATTGTTCAAATTTCAACTATTTCTTGAATATGGATTTTTGTCTGTTTGTTTGAGTTATGCCATTTCATAGATATGGATTGGGGTCTCAAATTGCTATTATGCAATTTGTTTAAATTCTAAATATGTGGGTGAACCAATTAAATTTGCATGTCTAAATGAATTCTATTCAAGCTCGTAAACCTATGATTATTTGCATATGCATGTTTTGTGTGCTGGACACACATTTCCATTGGTAGTTGGAATTCCCATTGGTTGGTGAAGGTGAATTTGAGATCTTGATGAAGTCGGTACCTTGGTCACCCTAGAGAGCATGGATTGGTGTGCCACAACGTCATATTCGGCACTAACAAAGCCAATGCACTATCAAAATGTGTAAAGAAGAGTGTTGAGGGAAAACTATGTACAATTATAAATAAACAAAAATATAGAAAGTAATGAAGGCAAACGATTGAAAAACCACGTCTTTTTGGGAAGATTATCTCCAATTAATTCAGAAAGCCATTCCACCCAACCATATGCTCCTCGTTACCCCAATTCTCTCTACAACAAAGGCTACTCTTGAGTTGAGGATGAAATTTCTTATGGTTTGTTCAGATTTGTTTTCTCACAGTGCAATTCCTAGGTTCACAAAGAATATTTACTCATATAGGATTGCTAATCCATATCTCTTTTCCCCATCTGTTTGTACTACCCAAGGAATGAGATCCCGTTCTTTGTGCAATTGTCCTTCTAACTATTCCACTCCCCTTCAAGGTTCCATCACAAGTTGACCAATAAATCTTAGTACGGGGATTCCAAGGATTATTAGTTGTAATGAATGACAGTGCCAATTATTATTATTCCATATAGTCGTAATTTTCTGATAATTCTTGGTTGTAGTCTGTCATAATTCGATTACAAAAGTAGTTTGCTTAGAAAAAAGTCTCTTGTTTTGTCACATTTGAATGATAGTTCACGAGGTAACCTAAGCTCATGATAATTAGGGCTCTTTGTTAATTTGAATGACACCCAAAACATTCATATTCCTACAACAATTCCTTTTGCATGGTAAAAATGTATATCATAAGTTTGCATGGCATGGAGACACAACATATCTTTATGGAGACCCATTTATATCGATGCACTAAACTATAAGGCTTTAATGAAACAACGATTAATCAAACATATCCTTATGGAGACCCTTGTATCTCCTCCATGTACCTATAAAACGACACCACCTATCTGGAGTGGGTGTATGCGCATGCCCCTCCCCCCCATTGTGTTTACAATCAACCCTTGTGGATTTCGTCATATCACTTTAAAGAGAGGCAGGTGGAGGGAAGCATGTTCTCGTCTGACATTCTTCTGGTTTATGGTTTCCGACAGTTGAGTTTGATAATGGAGGTATATTAGGGCAGTGCGCACATGTTTGGAGTGTTTAATGTAGGCATTAAGATGTGTGCACTAACACTCACTTGTCTCTCCAGTCTGATTACTCCTTCAGACACTGTTTTTGGCTTGTTATACATGCCGCTTGGGAGGTTTTTTTGTTTTGTTTTGTTTTTTGTTTATTTCTTTCTTTTGTTTGTTTTAATATTTCTTTAATTTATAATTTCTTTAATTTTTATAAATATAGGGATATCTATATAGGGTGGTGAATCTTCCAGATTGTGATTGTGGAAGCACACCAACTTCTAGTTGCACCCAAGTACGTTCGATGCCGCTTTGCGAACTAGAGACATGTTTGTTAAACTATTTGCATGTCTTGGTTTCCTTTCTCGACTCATATCATTCCTATCCCTTTTTGTTTGGGTATGAGGTGGTCATGTTTTTTGTTTCATTTGTCCACAATACAACATGTCCTTCCTTCAAATTGGTTATTGTATTGCCTTCTACATCTTGTTAAATCTTAGACTTAGCAGACATCTCATTCAATTGCCCAGTCCTTGTTTGTGGTGTGTGGTATTCAGGAACATTTTCACAGTGGTTTTGATAATTCGTTCATAACACAACTCCATAGGTCAACCTGCAGTTCTCTTACCTGTTGCATCATGTCCAAAAATTGTCAATTTAAGGTTGTTGGCCTAGGGTATATACAGTTTGTTGTACAATATATACAACTCTGTTCTCATAATCTCGCCAATGCCTACAATGTTCGGTTGATTCCCTCATCACACTGTCGTAATTAGGGTCAGGTGGTGCTTATGTTCTCTAGTTTTTTTCATTTGACTAGTTACATTGTGTTTTGCCCAACCTTGTCAAACTGTTGTAATTAGGGTTGGGTGGTGCTTATGTTCTCTGGGTTTTTTCATTCGACTAGTTACATTGTGTTTTACCCAACCTTGTCAAGTTCGCTTCAGATAACTGTTCGTATGTCGCCTCGACTCTACCAACCTAGTCGTAGGGGTGGTGTTGCAAGCACTTCTTGACGACATCGTCGTCTTTTTGGTTGGAATTCTATGACATATCATTTCGATACTATCCCTCTTGAAGTTAGAAACGAGATTCTTCACTTGGAAGCCAAGGAATTTGGTGACCGGGCTTACTATTCAAATTATGAAATTATTGGCTCCACATTTAGATGGATTCCAGATCCAAGTAAATTCCGCAAAGAAGACTACACTTCCTTCATTCAGTAGCACTACACTAACAATTGAAGACTTTGCTTCACATGGTCATCCGTGATAAGCAAGTCGATCATTATTAGTTGTTTGCAGGATAGGAGATCAAAAGGATACTCCAGGACATAAGGTGCAACTTGGATGGTTTAGTCTTCAATATGAACTAGGTGGAACGCTTCGTGGTGTGACTCCAATTCTGGCTCTGATTTGTAGCCTCACACTCCAACTATCATCAATGCACTAGAAGAGGAAATACCTCAAGGCAACTCTAATGCCATCTCTCCAATTATTGTCTTAGACTAGTAGTTCTGGATGGCACTTGATCCCTTTTGGTCTATGTTTTGTTTATTTTTACTATGCAATCATGGTGACTTCTATGGTGTATTAGACTATATGTGCACATGCTTTTCTTTTTTCAAGCCCAGCGAATCCATTGCATGGAACTCTCAATGGGCTAATTAGTCAGTATGCTATTAAGCGTATCTTGTATTCCTTTTTGGATAAATGTGGAACAATGGGAATAAGTTATGGCCAGTCTATTAGTTTATAGGTTCCCACAATTTTTTGGGAAATGATTGCTATCAATGTAAAATCAATTTTCCCGTAATATAAATATTTCCATCTAGCCTACAAAAAAAAGTCCCCTTGCCTTTCTCCTCTTGTGGAGTCATATGCTCCTATTATTTTGCCCCGCTCTTCAATCATTGATGCATTTTTTTAAATTATTATTAAATGTACAATCTTACATTTTACATTGTTAGTGTTGAAAAGAGTAACTAGGTTCAGTCTTCGTAATGACAAGTAATTGTGACTTTTGTAAATGATGTAAAGAAGAAAATAAAATTATTATTGTAAGGCTTGCTTCATGGGTTTCATGAGCAAGAGATTTTATTTGTTAGTGGCTACCATTGAGAGCCTTAGGATTTATCATTAGAGTCAATGTCATGTATGAAGAGCTCTTCTTGAGCATGTGTCATTCATATATATATATATATAAAGCCCTCCAAAGCACAAATCCCTCTCTTGAAGTTGACCTCCAAACATGGTGAAGATCTCATGTCAACCTTAACTTATGGAGACACATCGGTTCACATGGCTAATGTCGGCGTATTTATGAAGACCAACCACTATATATAAGGGTGAAGGCACTTCACATAAATCATAGTTCAGAGTTCGGATTCTTCTGTGTTTTTCGGATGGTAAATTATAATCAACAGTGCGGATTTCTCTGAGATCTTCGGGTAAGCGAGAACAATGAAAAGTTCAGATTCAAATAGAAGACTACTGTAATGAGTTCAGATTTCAGAGACAATCACAAACAAGGATATCTATACAATTCAGATTACAGTCACTTCAAATTGTTGTGAGAGTTTTGGTGCTATGGAGGAAGCCTCAGATTAGTACCATATTGAAGACCACAGATTCAATGCCATCACAATATTGTAAGTCATGTGCCTCTACAATGTTAAAGGGTCAATGTGATCACAACAAGAAGGATGCCATTACAATTAGAGGTAATGGATCTATCACAGTTCGAAGGATGACCATTACAGAAGTAAGAATATGACGACGAGAAGTTGATGTGGAACCGATGATGAGGTCTCGATGATAACTATGTCGAAGCAAGAGAAGAGTCAAGAAGAAGAGAAGACAATTACGAGAACTCGTGTCTTGGTTTTGGAGTGGCTAATAGGTTAAGGGTCTTGGTCTTGGTATTCATCAATTGGAATCTCTATAAAAAGAATTTGTGCGGGTTTTCTTCTCAAAGAATGAGAGGTTCTGGCTATTTGTCTTGTCTATTTATGTTCATGCATTGGTTACTGTTTGATGAAGAATACTAATAATCTAACAAGAAGAAGATCCTAATCTAAAGACGTAAAACACATTCATAAACAATCACTAATAGAAGAGAAATCACTTAATGCTAATGCCCTAGATTTCTCAAGAGTTAGACCTTTAGTCATTCATCATATATATACACTATTGATATGGAAATCAAAACTGAGGTATTACACTACCATATTTTGTTTTGCACCATCCATGTTCACATAATCATTATATAGGGTAATGACAATTTTTAACATTAAAAGAATTCAAACTAAACACATATATGGCTTTTTCATAATGTCTGTTGGCTTCCTTGTTGCCGCCTTATTCTTCCACTACATATTCAATGCCATCTTCTTCTTTGCAACTTTACATAGTTGTTGGTTATTTTGTACACAATACACCTATGTTAGCTTTCACCATCTTGATAAATATCTTAGGACTTAGCATAGCAACATGTACCTACATTATCAATATAAATATTGTTATGAATATGTTTATGCCAAATCAATTATTCCTTCCACAGTAATTTTCAATCCACAATATAACCATGCATGGTCCTAACACAAAGTACATATGAAATTTTAAGCCAGTACATATGTATGGCTATATTTTTTGCATCATAAGGCTTCCATTGGCCAAGCTACAAGTCATTCTCCTCTCTACACACCATCCTTGGTTGTGGCCATCATATCACATGAATCTCTCACATTAGATTCATTTACGTTGCCTATTTCTTGCCGCACATCCTTCTATGCTCAAGTATGTCCTTTTATGCTAATCAATGCCCAAAATGGTCTATCTTGCCAAGATTTTGGTGTGTAAGAAGAGTGTCAACTTATTACTAGGCATTTGCTGACAACCTCTAATAAATTTATAACTTGTGAAAACCATAAGGTTCCAGTGTCATCTCAGTGGCCCTTTTCTTGGGTTTTCCATCTTTCAACAATGATGATTTTGCATAACTCCGATCTCTTAACAAAGTTTTCATTTAGTCCATTCAAATATGACTACTCTAGCATACCATTTTGTCATTATGATTACTCTAGCATACCATTCTGTCATTGCAACATCATAACAAGTTCTAAATTGATCTCAAAATTGTTGAATTTACCAATAATTCCATAATTTTAGTTGTCAAATTAATTGCAGTGAAACATAAAAAAAAACATATATTCACACAACACATTCAAGCATATATACCTTAATGTATGTTTGCAAAACCACAATTTGCACACTTACATAATTGATTCATGCACATCTATCAATGCATCCTTGCATCTCTTTCAAGAATAAGGAATTTATGTTATTTATTTCACCATGATGCATTACAAGGTTTAGACGACACTTTAGCATATTATCTAGCCACCTTTCAATACTTTTTGGACCATCTAGACTCCTTGCTCTTTAGCCCAACATAACAATAGGAGTGTACCCCTTCTCTACTAAACAATGTCTTAGGTGTATTAGGAGGCATATCTCTTTTCTC
Organism: Pinus taeda; assembly: GCA_000404065.3. Taxonomy (NCBI): domain Eukaryota; kingdom Viridiplantae; phylum Streptophyta; class Pinopsida; order Pinales; family Pinaceae; genus Pinus; species Pinus taeda. Next base: position 73,015 of record APFE030898403.1, read on the forward strand.
CTTTATAGTTACCTAGGAAACCCTTCCTCTGTTGATGTTCGTAGTGTTGGCAAGAAGGTTACACTCCATGTCAATAATACAAGTAGGAAAACCCTTGGACATTTGTATAACACTATCCATATCCAACATCACTATGGGTTGACACAAAACTGTCTCATATGCCATCCATTCTCATAGCATGATAGAGGTCTTGATCTGCCTTCGTTATTAATTCCTAACCAACATAACAAGAAGAACATTCTATTCATATAGATGCATAATTAATTTACAATAATCTCATATGCCTAAGGTATTCTACATATACCATGCTCAACCTGGTAACATCTACACAATTGTATTTCACAACATAGACTTAGCAACTTATTCTGTAACATTCATGAGTGAAGGAATTATTGCCTAATTCTTCAACACATGCAATATACTTGCATGGCTGCCATCTTAATCTTTGATGTTACTTGATTAGTTGGTGACCTAGGGAGGCTCACACAATCTTTTCACCAACTTATCAATTCACATTTTCTTGACCTTATCATTTTTTTAGAAGGCAACTATTATATGCAATAGTATCATCAATATCATTAGCCATGCTTGTTAAAATTGGCAACCAGGGCAAAACTTCATGTGGATCATCTTATTCACGGCTAATAATATTTTTATTAGATTCCTCTTGTCGAGAGGTGTAGGATTGATATAAAGATCATCAGGTGTAGGATTGATATAAAGATCATCCGATTCTGATAAGTCTTCATGGAGATATGAATTTATTTTGATTATGGAATTACTATCAAGCCGACCTAGAACTCATGTAGGCTCAAAAGCCCAACAATCGCATCTATTCAAACACCAACGTTGTGTATAAATATAAGAGGACTTTTCGTCATTTGCTCACACACTTCTCATCACATCTCTCTCTCTCTCTACTGCGCAGAAATGAGTCTCTTCTCTACTGTGCAGAAATGGGTCTCTCTCTCACACATGTGAAGTCGGAAGCTGTTGTACCTGAAGCTGCAACTGCAGATCTAAAGATTGACCTGTGTGGCCTAGAAGATCTCCTCTTTGGAACAATGCTGTAGGTTCATCTGAACCTCCTCTGAAAGCCACAACTTTTGGTGGTGGAATGAAGTTAATCCGACGAACGGTTTGCAAGATATCGAAACTGAAGCTGCAACTGCAGAAGTAAAGATTGACCTACGTGGCTTAGAAGATCTCCTCATTTGAACTGCGGTGTAGTTTCATCTGAACCTCCTCTGAAAGCCACAACTTTTGGTGGTGGAATGAAGTCAATCCGACAAACGGTTTGCAAGATATCCACTGCCCTAGTTTGAAGCCAGAAATTGCTGAAACTGAAGCTGCAACTACAGAAGTGAAGATTGACCAGCGTGGCCTAGAAGATCTCCTCATCTGAACTGCGCTGTAGGTTCATCTGAACCTCCTCTGGAAACCACAACTTTTGGTGGTGGAATGAAGTCAATCCAACGGTCGGTTTGTGAGATATCGTCTGCCCTAGTTTGATAATGAAGCCGCTAATGCTGATGCTGCTGATCTAGGGTTTGCTATCGCTGATATGAATCAGATTTATTGTACTATTTCTCTTTGCTGAATTATTGAAGATAAAAGAATATTTGATCAAAGGGTTTCCCCACACATTGTGGGTTTTTCCCTGGCTAGCCGCCACATCTTGTGTCTCTTGTCTTGGCTTGTTTTTTGTCGATCGTTTAATGTTCTATCTGCACTTTATGTACATGTGATTGCTAATCTGTGGAATATAATAAGAAAAAGAAGTACACTGTTATACACATAGAACATACCATAACTTAACAATGCTTCAACCATTTTTGATCACATAGCCATTACTATTCTCAATTAATCACTTTGAGATACTCTTGACATATAACATGCTAATATTAATCTAATCCTTATGCAATATTCCAAAGGTTTATGCATATCTAAATGCACTCTGCCACATGATATTTCTCAATATGTTTACTAATGCATTCGTTTTAGTTATTTTATTGTCTCACACTCTCAACATTTTGATGGCTAAATATAACAACTTTTGTTATTTTTAATAATTATAATTAAACAAGAAGAGAAGATTTAAGGTCCCCCCTTCCAACTTCCATGCATAACATGTAATTTCACATCATAGCTAACCCAATTCCATAGGCTATTTCCAATCACCCCATGGATTATCAACCATGAGTTTCTCTCCAATTACCAATTCTTTACATAACGTTTGTACTTGTTACTTTCCTTAAAACATACAATTCTATTCTAAAAATGAATAAGGTTAAAGTGAGAAATCCCCCTCTTGATCAATTATGCCTTCTTGTCCTTGTTTTTCAATTGTTGCTAGAACAACTTAACATTCTTTAGCTTACTTTATCGTTTTGCAGCTTCTTTTGTGATGTTGGGCATCCCTCATGTCCCATTTAATTATGGTAACCATTTTTCTTTTTAAATTCCAGTTTTGAGTTATTTTTCCAATTTGCTCTCTAGTGCATTGTTGCTCCTTTTCCAGGAACAATTCCAACCCAGCCTAACTAGGGGCCTTTCTTTATTTGTAGCACATATTAACAATGTAAGTGCCATTCACTATGTACTTTCTTTGGTCAATCTTACCCCAATATCAAATTTATTTTTCAACATTTTCCAACACATGATAAGGTTGCAATTATGTTACTCCAACTTCATATAGCTTCATTTCAAACTTGACTATTCTTGCAACCAATGATAAGCACTGTTACAAAATTCACTTTACATGCATTTTCAAGGTTCCCATTTGAAAGTATTTGCAAAAGTTTATGTTCTAGTTTCCACTCTTGCCCTTTGTAAACTCAAAAGGCACTCAACATTCCCTACTTTGATTTCATTCCACATTTCATATTTACTACTACAATCATTTTGCAATATTTTCTAGTAACTTTGACATCCATCTCATGGCATCTCATGCCCTCATCTCTAGTTGTCGTCAACTTAGCCTTTCTGGAAAATAGTTATTCATTTCATTGAATTATTCTCAAATCAATTTCGTCTTATAGGGAAAATCCATCTTATGGAATGCTTTGTGAAAATTCATTATTTTCTTCACTTCTTTACACATAAGTTGTTGGTTAATACTCTGCAGCGGTTGTGTGTGGAGCTTGATTATCTTTTTTATTGTTCAGAGGTTTTTTTTTCAACCTCTTTGGATCCCTGTTTCTAATGGAGCGGGAACACGGTCATTTAATCGCTGTCAAAGGAGTCTAGGGGGGGTGACAATGAATTTTATGAGCCCCCCTGGTGGGGGTTCAGGGGAGTGCCCCCGAAGCTAAAAATAGATGAAAATTTGCCTTGTAAAATATTGTAATTTCGTAGTCAATCTGGGCTTTTCATTAGGCTGATGATCTGACGGTAGAACTTATGTTAATTTAGGGGTTTTTTTGCCTTAAAAGGCGGCCGCGGTTTATATGAGAGAAATGTATTGTGGTTCTGTATTATGATTCTCAGCGAGAAAGAGAGAAAACTGTGTGAGAGCGAAGAAGAAATTATAGTGGATCTGCTATAGGTTGTATCTATTCATTTCACTGGATAATATGAAAGGAAGGATTGACTGTTTCTCCATGGACATAGCCCAAATTGGATGAACCACATATATCCATGTCTCTTTTGTTTTATGCATTTCTATATTTGTGTTTCCGCAATATTTTATGCATTTCATTGCTCTGTTAATTAATTTTCTAACAACAACCATTTAAACATATATATGAATTGCTCCAAAAAACGACACTTCTATTACACGAGCCACATCACTCCATGAAGTTTTGGTTCCCTTTTTGGTAGATTACTTCTACTACATAAGGGTTCCATAATTTCCTACTTTGTAATTATCTTGTGCAACCTACATTCCCTAGCTTCCATTCATTATATCTAGGATTTAAAGATTTCCTTGTTATTTTATGCATAAGGATGTCAATGGTTGGTATATTTTAGGACCCTTGTCATTAATGTATACAAGAACCAACTTCTTTGAATAAGAGCTCTTATAACACCTTTCTGCTATCCATGTTAACTCAAGGAAACATAAAATGAATAAGAGCTCTTATAGCACTTTTTTGTTATCCATATTAGCTCAAGGAAACATCGAATATTCTTAGTTCCTAGTATTGATAGGTTATCGCATTGGTCCATGGTATTATAACAAAGTCTTTACAAATTAATAATCTCCATGATAAAGTTGGAATAAATCTCCATAGATAAAGATCTTGTGCCATATTTTTTCTAAATGTATATATTTTTAACTTGTATATATATATTTTAATAATAATAATAAAGAATTATAATTTAGTTAGTTTTATGATTTTTATAATTTTTAATTGTATCCTCCTCCTCCGCTTATATATATATAGACATTTACTAGTCATTTATTTATAGTTATATGGAACAAAACAACTTTTATATTATTATAAATTCCTAATAAAATTTAGAAATCCAATTATTATAAAAATATTCCACGCATATTATTAGGTTTTAAAATTAAGAACCTTAAATAAAGAAAACCTAAATACTAGAGAAGGATTTTACTTAATATTAAATTATTTTATTTGTAATAAAAAAATATTAAAACTTTCATATTCACTTTAAAATCCAATTTGCTATAAATTTAAAAAGTTAATAATATTATTATTATTTTAATATTATTAATTTTCTTAAATAATTTAATATTATATTTATTTTAAGATTTATTTAATTTTTAAGTTTAAAATTTGAGAGAGAGAAATAAAGCATTACAGAAAACATATTAGATTAAATTTAAACTTATTACATTATTTCTAATATTATTTTAATAATATTTATAAATATTGAATTTTATATTTATTTAAGCATTTATATGTATGATGATGTAATTATCAATATTAACATTAACTTAATTAGATTTTAAATTTTCCATTATTATTATTATTTTTTGTTTGTTAAGTGGTGTGAGCCTTGAGATGACTACACACCTAACTTTTGGTTTGAGAAGTCACGAAACTAGGGGCATCTAAGTTGTCAAAATCTCTTGAGGGTTGCACCCTGTACCACACAAGAGCTTAACATAGTTGAATTTTTTCCCATTCAGTTTGTTATCTATAACCTTCACATCAAATAGTGCCTTAATAGTACACCCCTTCTCCATTTATTA